>OZ022264.1:216443238-216723238 GCA_963978885.1 Nemotelus pantherinus
GAGAAGAATTCCTTCGCAAGCAAAATATATTCCGGACAAGAGCTTCTCACCGAGCTCTTCAGCGTCAAGTTCGTCGAGTGGGTCAACATCAGCGTACCGCAAGATATCAGATATTTTCAATCGGGATCGAAGGCAAGAGAAAATTCCCGAGGCAGAAGAAAATCCGATTGTGATTATACCGCAGGTTAGTTATCTTGTAAGTGGGTTTCTAATATTTTGCATCTAGATACACTATACATTTAATTTAGTGCAGAGAACCAAAAAAAGGCATTGTACTAGTGAGTGATGTTGTAAAATGAGAAATTATCGATACATTGAATGGGGAAAAATATCCTGTAATTAAAAATTGAGCCGAAAAGATCGGTACATCTAGTGACGATTACTTTTACTCAAGTGCTTGTAAAAGTGATTGTGAATATCTGTCCGATAGATGAAAGTCTTTATTTACCGAAAATTATTCGAGATGAACAATTTTAGCACTACAGTAATTATAGCAATGCAAAACAAATCATTTCCCTGTGTCAAAAACAAATTTATTCGTATTGATTTTCTCTTTTCTTTAACCCTTCTTTGCGTGAAGAGGTCCCCGGTACTATTCGGACATTTCACTTGTTGTTTTTTATTTTCTGAGGTTGTAGTCAGCCAAAACCTTGTGAGAACTCCTTAAATATTAGGAACGTAGTAGCTCATTGATTTTTGAATTAACTTTTTCAAAAGGCGATGCTGCATAGGCCAAACTTTTATTTTTACATTCGTAGTTACAGTTTGTAAAAGAATTTATTGAAATATAATTTAGACATTTCATTTTCAATTTGAGTTTTATGTTTATTGTTCGTTTGTCTAGTCTAATTAAATTGAAGATCTACTTGCATTGGAGACAGACTACAGTCCGAACCTCTTTCCGCGAATCTCGTCGATTTTTTGCCGTAGTATGTCAAACGAAAATTTAAATGCTTAAAGTCCGTTTAAGATTAGCGACCCCAGATTCGATCGTAGCCTGTCTCTAATATTATAAGCGTTACAGACTGTTTCATCAACAGAATGCTCATAAAATACCGGAGTTTTACAAAAAAAAACATGCTTTCCTTGTTTTCTTCTGTTCGCAATCCAAGACGCGTCCCATGTAACCAACAATTGCGGGTTGTCCGCTTAAGTTGCGTTTTCGAGCGTTCGAAGTACCTGCTTCAGACAGAGGCTGAGCTGCAAATCCAAGCACATTTTGGATTACTGATCATATATGTGGTTTTCCACGAATATTTTATTTTTAAAATTAAATTTCGATGCCTTATTTGCTGTAAAAGTTTGCGGCGTTAGTTCGTAGAGTTCAGTCCTGAATTGTGCCGCATATACATATATATAATGCATTCTACCAACGCAAGAATGTCAATGTCGTTGGAAAAACGACTAAGGGCCAGAGATTCTTCGTTCAAATATATTCTCCATAAAGATTATCCATATTATCAACATTTCCTTTCATTTAGTAGTAATTATTTGTGGTTTACTAGTCGGCGTTTCGTCTACATCTAGCGTCTTATGCATGCTAGACAGCATAATCATGGATAAAAGAATTTCTTTGGGATTTACAAACAAAATGTTTGATTGATTGATAACATGAAGTGGGTCCAGAAGGACCCTGGCACTGGCACCTCCTGGGTGTATTGTGCCTCCTCTGCGTTATGTCTTATAGGTTGTCCAAGCTTCTAATGAACCTGGATATGTTTCCTTGACGGGAGATTTGTGATGTCCCTGATGGAGGGAAGAGCAGAGCCAAGGAGCTCGAAACTTCTCGCTAGTGCTGGACAGAAAGTGAGCAGATGTTCTACACACTCTGTCGTTTCCCCACAGTATCTGCAGCAGTCGTCCTACTCCTCATCTATCCTGTGGAGATACTTTTCGCAAGGAAGATGTCCTGTTAATGCTCCACATAGGGCTCTTATGCCACTTTTGCAGAGAGCTACTGCTCTTTTGTTATCGAAGCAAGGTATTATTTTGAGTGTTTTAAACCCTCTATATCAAACCAGTAATCTTCGATCTTTTTCTTGCTCCATGTTTTAATTTCCTTGTCCGCATTTATTTCCTTAAACGCCAGTACAGAAAAAGACATATGAAAGGCAATTTTTGCTCCTTCTTTAGCTCTGGTATCAGCTTCCTCGTTCCTTGGTGCCCCTCATGACCGGGGATTCATATCAATCCGAGGCTGTTTTGTGCCCCTATTTCATTTAGGGCCTCTCTATAGCCGAATTTATTTGATCGCGGTTAATAGCCACGGGAGCTGCTTAACTATCCGATAGGATCTTAATTCTGACTCTTTTAGTGTTCTTATCTTTATTGGTTGTGAGGCTCTTAGTATGGCAGATAGTTCTGCTTGATAGATCGTGGCCTCTTTTGGGAGACCAAAATGCATTTTGCACTTGGGACCTACGATCCCTGCTCCTGCTCCCCAATCCATCTTTGAACCATCCGTATAGCACATTTGCGCTCCTTTGTACGAGGAAGTTGGTCCATCCTTCCATTTGTCCCTTGATGGAATTGTGACCTTGAACCTCTTCCCGAATGCTGCTTCGGTTTTTATCTAGCCGCTGAGGTTCAACATTTCCATTATGGGCCTGACATATTCCAGATTTTTAGGTGGGCTTTAAGGACCCCTGATATATACCTGTAGGCCTGTTGTAGGCTAATAGCTTGTTTCGCTGCTTCCTCCTGAATTTTGAGGTGTAAGTTGCTCTAGGGATTAGATGGGCCTCCATTCTTGCTATTGGGTGGAACTCATAGCTCCTGTAATCAGCAGGCAGGCCTTTGTTTGAAGCTTGTTGAGCCTATTAACAGTAGTTTTTTGTATGGTTTTCGTCCACCACACTGCAGATCCATATAGGAGGATAGGTCTCACCATTTGTTTGTATGGCCATAGGATCTGCCTTGGAGATAGTCCCCAATTGCGTCCAAGCATTTGTTTTGTGGCCCAGAGTGCCTTAGTAGCCTTGAGTGCCGTTTTGTTTAGATGATTGTCCCAGGTGAGTTTCCTATCTAGGTGTATTCCTAGATATTTTATCTATTCCTGCAGGCATACGACTGAAAATAAAACGCTAGCTCTGTACTAAACGTTAAGCAACGCTTGACCCTTATTTGGCTGCATACTTGATGGTAAAGAGATTTTGTTTTTTTCACAGTTCAAAAATTGACATAAATTAAAAAAGTAAATAAATTATCTTTTATAAAATTATACTTCAAAGAAGTGTCCTCTCTCCTGTTGTGGTACATTACGGTAAATATTTTTGTGAGGGAACCAAACTTTAGTGGCTGCAAAGTGATTCCGTAGGTGGACGACATTGCCATAGAAGTGTTAGGAAAGTATCAATCTACACTCTCGGAGAGGCTTAATGACTCTCTGATATACGCTCACATTGGAGTTGGAAATGCGGCTTGAATCTGTTTATAAGAAAATAAAAAGTTCTTTGATCCAGCTTACCGAAATGGTGTGTCAGATATTCAGCTCTGATCGTTGACTTAAAGTTACTATCGTCTACTTAAAACGTAGCAGAAAGAGCGCGGAATGTTCTAGGTGCACTTACTGCTGCATAAGAGGTATATGTGAGACTTGGGAGGCCTCATATTGTAGTTTGGGTTTGGTTTGAGCGTATGCTACTATATGGGTGACAGGCTCTCCACATCACTCCAACTAAGGCACTTTTGGTGTTGCTTCATTAGTTTTCTACCAGTCTGCTAATCGTACAGCAAGCGAATCTGTGAGGCTTCCTCGCATAACTTCGGACTACAACTCGCATTCTTGGTAGATATGAACGAAATAATGGTGTCACCATCGAAAGTGAACTCATCAACCTCCATGCCGATGAGTCAAAACTGAACAATAATGTGTATACTAGAATGAGCTGAATCTAAGGCTGCTCCTTCATCTCCCGGACCATTGTAATGTCTTTCAGGGAGCGGTGGTATATATATTTCAGGTAATCGACTGAATTCTGTGTAAGGATAACACAGAATTCAATCTATTAATAATATAATATAATTTTTGGAGTTAATGTTGGTATTTCGGGTATAAAGTTCCTTTTTGGTCCTTGTACATTGTCAAGAACTGTTGCTGAATGTCATGTATTTTTTAAAAAGCCGTACTGCATTTGGCAGTGCAATTGATTTGGGAACGTGGACATAGGGGTATTCGGGGCAACTGTATGACCAATGAACTACTAAGGCGTAAGTATCATTACCTTTGTTTATAGGCACACTGATCTCCTCGGTCAAACTAGCCATTACGCAGAACTGCCTTCGAGGCTATAAAAATTTTTGTGTTAAGGAATCATCATGTACGATTGCAAAGCAGTCTTGTGCCTCCATAAATGCGCGTCGTAACAGATAGCTGTTAGATTTTTCCGAGAAAAGCGGCAAGCTTGTGCAGGTGCTTTGTAGGGAAATAAAATAATTTGTTCATTGAGATTCTGAGCATTTTCGTTTACACGACTTAAAAGTTTCCCTACATGAGACTTTGCACGGCCTTTTCAGACAGGCGTTCTATTTGTTACAGCTTGAAAGCTATCAACTTGTTGCCAGCAATAGTTTTGAGATTAATGCTTATGTAACCTTGTTTACCTTTGTGCATGCTTCGATAATATTGAAATTGAAATGTAAAATAAATGTTGTGACGAGAGAACTATGATCAGATGATTTCAATTTCTTAATTTTCATGAAAAAAAGGCACAACATGAATGAGGCTATTATTTTCGCTCTGAATGTTGGAAAACTAAGCTGATCCAGTTTGTAAACTAAGCCGTCAAAACCTGTGGAATCCTTAAATTAATAGAAATCGTGAATTACTATCACTTCAATTAATAGAAATTGTGAATAAACTTTCACATTCCATGAAGCTGATGAGTAATTGACAGTCCAGTGTGAAGACCATACTGGAATTTTGGTATTAAGTTATGGTTGTCAAAGACATTTTTTTTTTTTCAGATAATCAATATCTTTCCAATATTTTACTTAGAATGTATCAAAGTAGACATTGCAGAATTAATTTAATAGTAACACTATGGGAGTTAGCAATTTACCTTATTATTCAATAATTCTTCTGTCACTCGCACAATCTTTTATCTGTTAAAATCCATTGATTTTTTTAAAATTATAGTGACCAACTTTACTTCTCCTCGTTTAAATTCATATCCGAGGAAAAAATCTCGGATTCTATAAGTTTAAAATAAACAAATTTCGTAATAAATTTGAACCAATATTACTAATCATCGAAATCTTTTGCCATCGTAACACAAGTCTTGTGTTAAGCTAAAATAAATTGATAGACACCAAAAAAATTCCTAAACAATATTTTTTATATAACTTTGAATTTAATCTAATGTTATTTTCGATTTTAGGAGTGTCGCTGTCCGGCAGCACCGGATCTAGGAATGGGTGTTCAGGTTCCTGCTGCTCATACGCAAATACACCAAACTCCACCACGGCAAACTGAGCCACGGCGACAATTCCTTTCAACACTCGCTCCACTCACAGCCTGTGTCGCAGGACAAAAGGACGATTTCTCGTACTATACTCTTGCCGCTGCTGATCGACATTCAACTGCCAATGCTCAGTGTGCAGAATACAATCTAGCTGATATTGAAGCGACGCTTTCAAAAGATGAGTCACGCAAGGTGGCACCTGATGTGATTGCAGGAACTCCTGGCCAAGAGCAGGACGAATTGGTTATTTTCGCTCAGCAAGAAGCCAATCGCACGGATAAAATTAAAAAACGTTACAGTAATGAACATCAAAATCAAGCGCCTGCATCAAATGTAAGTTCGGATGACGACGAACAAAACGACTATGGCTTTAATAAGAGACCGACAGTGCGTGGAATCAAATCGAAATTCGAAACGAACGAAATAATTGAGGAAATGCAAGCGCAACTTTCTCAGCCAATGCCTTCACAGCAAGTATGTCGAATCCTTATAACCAGTGATATTTTGAATGACTCTACATATTCTTGCAGCAAAACGCAACAAAACCTTTCAACGCTTTGAAAGCGACGAACAGTGTTGGATCAACTAGTGGAAAACCCCAGACACAAGCTCAACCTAATAGCAATAACATGCCACAAAACCCCGCTGAACGTGCACAATGGGGCTACTATAATGAAGAACAGAGAGCTGACATGGTTCAGCATCCGCAGTACTACCAAGCTTTGCCCGCTCAATTCAAGCAAACGTTTCATGAAGAATCCCTCATGTACCAGAATTGTCAGAGTGTATCGATGGAACATCATTACGGACGTTTTGCTCGAAGCCCTTCCAGACGACCTGAATCTCCACCACCGCTCCGTAACTATCATCAAACTATGGTTCTGATACCATACAATACGCAGTCGTATGCTCAATTTAGTTCTTTGAATGATCAACAAACAAGTACTGGTCAATTCCGGCGGCAGAATGTTTTGGAATATCAACAGGTAAGTTGTTTATTAATAGGTGCGTTGATTTGCTCCGGTGCAGAACAGAATATAACAATACCGCAAAAACAACCATCTAGTACAAAACAGCAGTGCATTCGCTAAGATTTTTATAGGTTGCTGTATTCGCTGTGGTAGCGCAAAACAGTTGAAAATAAAGGGAGAAAATAACGAGTATAAACTACCACAATCGATAGAAAATGTAAAAGGAACTACCAGAAAATTACCTCTTTTGACTTTCTACACATTATGAAGGCTTTTTCTGATTTCTTAACTAGCGGAACAATCAACATAGCCTTGAAAACACCGAAGCCAAAAAAGACAACTTCTCATGAGCTTTTCTTTTTTTATCAGCACATTCTATAGTTCAGCACATGAACTACCTAGGAGGAATAGAATTTTTGTACTAGTGAAGTCAGTGGGATCGGAGTGTTGTTGTTTTCAATGCGTCTGTTCTGTTCTGTGCTGGATAGAGGAGCAAAAATACGCACTTTGTGACTTGAAATTTTAATTGCGTAAAGCCAACCCCTTTATTTTTATTTCAATACGCAATAAAGGTCGGCCTTTCCGCGCTGAGAATATTTGAAGGGTGTGAAGTAAACTTATCTAATGTTATAACTCGTTAAATTTTCGTCAATCCTTTGAAATTGCCCGTCGTAATATTTCCGCTTCTTACATATAATGATCCTATTTACTCTCGTTGGAGGTTCTCACAATCTTCCCTGTACATCCTTGTGTACCTTTACGCCAGATTTTTCTTTTCTAGCTCATCCTGGCATTTGTCGTCAAACCAGACATTTGTTTTGCGCCGGGCTTCATACTTAACCACCTGTTCTGCAACGATTTTCGTCAACCGATCTTACTGTATTATTTTGTAGGAAAGGAGTCAGTTTCGAGTCTGAATCACAATTCGCTCCTCAAATTATACGGGCGTCAAGTACGATAGAAGCCTATCTAAGTATTGCCATCTGGTGATGTCCATATTTTGGATGTGTCAGTATTGGAAGCACGTCAAATTTTTTATGTAGATTGCAGACCACCGTTCGTTTACAGCTTTGACACTATGAATGCCACTCGAAACTCACAGCTTTCAGCAGGATTAACTTTTTTTGGTGCGATCTCATGTCTTGTACTTAACTGCCAACCCATTTCGTTTCTTGGATTGCCAGTACTTTCAGTTTGTATGTACTTACTGGTTTGTTTTATTAATGTTCTAATAGCGTCTGACTTATTGGGTGATCTAGCATGCCAGGGTCCAAATGCTTAGTCCATGTTTCGTTTGCACGGTCGTTCCCATTAGTTCAATTCTACTTGAGGCCTCTCTGTAAGTTTGGGAACGGTTTAAAGTTTTCAGATGACAAATGGGCGGTCTATCATTCTACTAAGTCTGGAGAACCGGACTCTCTACCACTTAGCTAATTTCTCTTCTATCGGGAGTTCCATATCACGGGGGTAGAGAGAGTGAATATGAAAGGTGATTTCAAAATAACAAATCGACCAGTTACTTGTACGTCACCCTTCGCGCGTTCATATGGGGGTATTCTACATCGTCAGTTTCGTCAGTGTGTATTTTTTTTAATTTTTTCTGTCTTGTTCAATTTGTTTGAACTGATCGATCAGCGTGGCGATCAGCCGATCTTTTCCCGTTTCATGCATTTTCTCCATCGTTTTGACATGGGTTGATTTCTTCCTACGTTGAACAAGACAACATCGCCACCTCATACTCAGAAATTGGTTGTATTTTGGCAATAAATTCTTTTTCTTTGATGTACCTTAACCTAACCTCGAATTTCGCTGAACCAATCACTTGCTCTCTTCCTATCTGTTCTTCTTCTTTTGGAAACTCAGACGATTCCACCATGTACTTCGTCTTTGCTGCATTTATGTGCAGCGCCAGTATTTGTGCCACCCCTCCGTCTAAATGAAGAATTCTAGTGCAACTAGTTCAGATCTTTCGATGCTATCAGTGTCACTTGCTGAAGCGAGTATCTGGTTGGACCTCAGATTGATGTCCCAGAGTTCCAGATTGGTCCTCAGACGCTCGGCTGAAGAGGAGGCAGACCAGACCGTCCTCTTGTCGAAGTTCATTGAAGATGCTGAATGGTTTGTTCAGGAATCAGCATTGATATTTTTGGCTTGTTACGTTGATCGTTGTCAATATGCGCAGTTTTGCTAATATGTTTGGGATAAAGGGTTCTCTCATGGCTTTATCAAGCTCTAATCTGCCTTTGATGCCATAGACGGCATTAAAGTCTGTAAATCATCAACGTCGGCGCTATAACCGGGGTCTGGTTCTGGCTGCTTTCTACAATTTTTGCCACCGGCCCCAATCGCGAGTCGATGGCATCCAATTAAGCATGTCTAAGCTCCGAATGTCCTGGCCTAAAATCTCTTGCAAAGACTTTTACGAGCAGTATCTTCTTCGCTCATACAAGCTTGTAGCCTTGTCCATCGAAGTCTAACGAGATTTATCTTTGTAATTATATCTGTACGAGCTTTATCTTTGTAATTATAGCGTACAACTCATGATTGTAGCGTCTCCGAAATTGCTATAAATATGTGTAATTATTTTACCCCACCTATTTTTCCACCGCCTAACTAAAGTCTAAAAACAGATCAATATACAATTTGACTAAAAATTTAAAGAATCGAAATCATCATCATGGTGGCACAACAGCCCGGCGTCGGGCCTTGGCCGCCTGGATCCATCTCTTCCATTATCTCGGTCACGTGACCGCGTCGTCCAATCTTGGAACCCCAATAGTTGCTCGGCGTCCACATATACTGAGCTCTCCCAACGAGCTCTTGGTCTTCCTCTCAGTCTCGCTCCGTCGACTCGTCTTCCGTTCATGACCCGTTTTGGCATGCGATCGTCATCCATGCGTTATACATGCCCTGCCCATTGTATCCAGACTTCCAGTTCATCGTACAGTTGATACAACTCATTGTTGTACCGGATGCGCCATCCATCTCGGTCGCAAACAGCCCCGAAAATCCACCGTAGAACTTGCCGTTCGAAAGTTTCGATCATACTTTTGGAGGCTTGGGTCAGGGTCCACGTTTCGCAGCCATAGCTTTATAAACGCGGAGCTTAGTCTTTCCGCGCACATTTTCCGATTTCATAATGGGGAGGACCGAGAAGAACATCTTATTTGCTAGTTGTATCCGTCGCTTGATTTCGTCAGTTTCGTTGGAGTCATTCGATAGGTTACCACCCAAGTAAACTAAGTTGTCCACGAATTTCATGCTAAGCTCTCCTACGTTGATGGTCGTCTGCGCTGGCGTCCTTGTCCTAGATTGCATCATAACCTTCGTTTTGTCCTCGTTGATTCGTAGTCCAACTTCCTTTGCTGCGGTGTCAAGTCTAAGCAGAAGTGCTTCCGCATCGGTCAGTTTGCGAGGCATGATGTTAATGTCATTCGCGTGCGCTGCCAATTGTGTCGACTTAAAAAGTAGCGTGCCGCTGGTGATCAGGTTCATTGCCCGAGTAGCAAACTCAAGTGCAAGGTTGAAGAGGGTGGGCCCTATTCCATTGTCCTGCTTCTGGCCAACCAGAGTTTCAAAAGGCTCTGTCAATCTGTTCTGGATCCGGACTTGCGAGACGGAGTTGGTCACCGTCATCTTTACAAGTCTCAATAATTTGGCCGGTATACCAAATTGCAGCATGATGCTATATATTGCGCCTCGGTCGATGCTGTCATATTTTTGTTTAAAGTCGACAAAGATTTGGTATACGTCGACGTTGTATTCCCAGCACTTTTGAAAAATTAACTTGACCGTGAAGAGCTGGTCGATAGTGGAGCGACCAGATCTGAGACCGTCTTGATACTCGCCAATGATTTCTTCCGCGAACGGTTTCATTTTGTTCTCCAAGATTTTTGACAGAATTTTGTAGGCCGTACAGACTAAGGAGATGCCTCTGTAATTTTCACACCGCAGTTTATCTCTCTTTTTATGTATGGGACAGGTGATGATGCTTCTGCGCTAATCGTCTGGGATCACCTCAGTCTCCCATATTTGTAGCAGTACTTAATAAACCCGCCTCACCAGACTTCAGTAATTCAACTGGAATCTCGTCGAAATCCTATTGCTATTGTTGTCAAGAAATGAATCTATAAAGTATCTGAAACGTGATGAATTCTACTACTTAATATTTTCTAGGTTACTCAGCAAACTATACGCCTTCCAATTGGTTACTCCCTACCTGGGATGCAGCTGCATTTAGTCGCTGGACGCGGTGTTCAACATCAACACGTACAATACTCACAAAGTCCTAGGCTTGTTGCACCTAGAAATTTCAATATACCTCAACAAGGACACGACGCAAACACTATGAAGTTTGGCGAACGTGGAGTTCCCGAAGGATCAGCTGCCACATCTCATTCAGACTGTAAAAACGTTATGTCACCAACATCAGCTCAAGCCGGGCAGAATCAGTGCAATCAAACGTCGCAAGTTTCACCAGCAGTTCCAGGCGCCGTATTCTACGCTATGAACGTATGACCCGGCGATTAGACTAATGCGGGCATCCAACTACAACAGCGATAGTTCTGATAGACTTTTTGAAGCGATTTTGGAATGCAGGATCGTTCCGAGGGCCGTGTTTGTAAATAAATATAGCGTAAATTTAGTTCTGAAAAGGATCCTTTCGCATTCCACTTTCCAGCGTTTAAGGGCAACGACTACATGAGTGCCGCATATATTAAGTAAATGAATACGAGTGAGATAAGATACTGAGCGTCTAATTTCTAAGTCGAAGATCGTCTACGCCAGCTACGATGATGAGTCCTGTAATTACCGTGTAAAATACCTAACGTAAGTGTAGTAAAGAGATTTACAAAGAGAATCGTAAATGATCAAACAAAAGGACAAGCACAATGTTTTAATATTTAAGGTCAAAACAAAATCTCTAAGTAGTGACCCATTAACCGCTTAATATCTAATTTCTTAGCAGCTAGCATATACCAATGTATCGTAATAAGCAAGTACTGTTCGATTAGCGCGAATCGTTCAGCGGCAGAATTAAAAGCTCATTCATTTAAAACAAAGTATTGTGCCAAATAATTATCGAACTTATTACATTACTTGAAAGTTGCGTAAAGTTATATGCATACACACCAAAGAATTAGCGTTTAGTTACTGTAGCCTGTAAAAACAGATTTAATATTTGAAAATTATATGATATCGAAGACATACAGTGAGCTCTTTGCAGACTTACTGATGATCTCAATCAAACATTGTACAGTTTATAGATAGTGCCGTCGCGAAGTATGCATCCATTTCGAAAATGAGTTTAATATCAACCCCTTTAATCACCATTGAAACCATTAATATGGATGCTAATTGGCTCAAAATTGTTTTTGTTCTCAAAAAACCTGTACATGTCCAATAATATTCTAAAATTTTCGTTCAAATCTTTAGAAAATTGGTTCCAACTCATATTATATTGTCTTCCGAAAATTTGCTCGTCTGTATAAAGACAAAAAGGTTTTGTTGGACCCAGGCTTATTGGTTTAGAGCGAAGCAAATGATACTTAAGTTCTTGAATAATTTGATGCGCTTGAGGCATATTGCACGAGGGACAGCTATGAGATTGTAACATAAGAAAGAACATGAAACTACTAGGACTATAATACAAAGACAAAAAAGATGATTAAACATTTTAAATTTATCTATTTCCCTATTTGAAGTATCTTTGGAAAAAGAAAATATAGTTATGCATATGCGACTTCAACTTAGAAAGAAGATTTCAGCAAAATGCATGTAAAAAAAAGACAATTGAAAATATTATTCTTGAACATTTTAGACCATTTAAACTTGTACTTATTAAATTGAAATTGAAAATCAAGGCGATATTTCTGGCGAAAGACTTAAAAAATAAGCTATGCCACAGAATGTAAGATACACAGACATTAAGATTTTTATTAAAATGCGACATAATATATTATATTCAACTTATTGCCATAGATTTCTTTGCGTTGCCTAATGGTGAATTTATTCTTTGTACGAAACAGGAAATGGAAGGCATTAAGGTACATTCAAACAGTACAATATATTTATGTTACAGCTAATTAAGTTAAAATAAGCACAATAAAATGACTGAAGGGAAAGCAGTCTGGTAATCGAACAAATTTTTGTTGTATTTGTCGATGTTTGTTGCCTTAGGAAGTATTGAAGTTTAGCTAATAGAAATCATTAGAATTTGCTTGATTTGTATGAATCAGTTTAAACATATCGTTTGTTACTGGAAAAGTATATTGCGTGAGTTTCTGACGACTAATATTACATGTATTCATTATAATTTTGTCATTAAGAGCCTTATGGTTTTACCGGCTTTACATCAGTCGTTTCACGGTCAATTTATTTTATTTTAATGTTGGCAAAGTGTAATACGCTAGCTACTGAATTAGTGAATTATATTTTTATTTGATTTGTGTCTGCTTGCATTTTTAAATTAGGAAGACTGCCAAAGTATCGTGTGAATTTTGATCGTTCAGTTAGAAAAGAAAAGAAAAGATTAGCATGAATCAACTTGTCAAAGAAAACGATTTGGGCGCAGATAAATGTGATAATATTCTGACAATTTATTATATTTAATTATTGCTCTTCCATATTTTTTGTGCAACGTATTTTGAATGAAGCATATCCAATATTTGAATATGCCAGTAAGATAACATTTGATTTAAGCCGGAAGAGATATATACGAAAATTTGTGTAAAAATAAAATAGTTTTTTTTTCAATATTGGGAATAATTTTCAATAGCGTATGTAACATAATTTGTCGATTGCGCTACATTTGAAGTAAATGCTCAGATTTTCGATTGCCAGACTGATTTTCCATTTGAAAGTTGCATAAGGCATAAGTGCTACTTCAACTTTACATTTTAAAAAAAATGTCATATTTCCAATATGAGTGACTAATCGAATAAAAACGAATACTTAATGAAAACGAAAAGAGGTTCACATTGAGGATATGGTTAAAATTATTTTTGACTCATAATTTAAGCTTACAATCTGTTTTTCCACAAAAACCAGTATATAAAATATACTTCGATAGATTTACGACGAAAAAAAAAATAAATCTCTTTAAGAGAGGCCTAAAAATGTTTAAACAAAAATATTGAAACATTTACCATTTTCTCAAAAATATATACTAGATTTGAAGGGCAATCTTAACAACATGTTGATGACATTTAACTTGCCGGGAAAAATGAAAGAAAAATGCAACAAAATATTTATGTTATGTGTTTGTATCTAAAAAGAGAAAATAAAAACCAAAACGTATCTTGTAAAAATTCTCCTGATGTTATTATTATTAGTATACTAACATATTTTTCAAAAGTAACGACATTATTCTTTGCTTATATTTTCTTCAGATATTCCTAGAGTAGCATACATTTTTGCTTTTGATGAGCATGTGTGTATATGGATTGGGGGATTGGGCCAGATTCGACTGGCACTTCTAGGTACTCTGGCCATAATAACTCATTGTTCTAAGAAAATACAACCAACTTTCTGTTGTTTTCCGCATTTTTGAACGACATCCAAGTCCTAAGATAGGGGAAAAGAGGCCATCAACTGCATTCGTGGCGTATCCCCGCCTAACATTGGAACCTGATACGAGCATATGCAGGGCATTCCCAAATAAAATGCTTCGCAGAGCAGTCTCTTTTAAGCAGGACGGGCGAATATCATCCTGCGAAATACCTATTCGATGCCTATGCCTTTTTAGATGGTAGTGTCCAGCGTGTGTGCCTGTCACGGTTCTGAAAACTTGCCTGTTCTTGTTGAGGGGAAATTTTATAATCACCTTGCTAGGTTCTGAAAGAAAGACCTTAGTGCGCCTGGCCACTCTTTATGGGTATCACTTTGCTCATTTCCGAAATATGGCATGTGCAGATTGCTTTGCCATGGTATTAGCAAGCTCGTTTGCTTCAACACCACACGCTGTGTGCCAGTACCCACTGTAGCGAAATTGAAGATGCGAGTGGCCTTAGCACAACTTAGAACCAGACCGAAGTCCAGAACCAAGAGTGCTAAGGTCGGAAAGTGGAATGGCTAATGCCATTCAAGAGGCAAAACAAAAAAAAAAAAGAATTGCCCCGAGAGCAGGGTGCCCTAGAAATGGCCGTGAAGGCCCCTCGTCCGCATTAGCGGAGCACCCTTTAACCAACCCCGACGGATGCTGGTTTGCCGCTTTGCTAGCTCGCTGCGGCTGGGGTGGGTTCATGAAACATGGGGATGGTTGGCTCTCAAAGAAAACGGGATGCTACGTATTATTTCATCCGTCATAATACTGTAGCCGCAAACTGGTATGTAAAATACCCAGGGACCAAAAGGGGGCATCGTTCCGTACAGGAAACCACCCATGGCTCTGCAACATGGGCTGACTAAGCAGACCCAGCGCTCGTGACAACGCACGGAGCCAGAACATTGAAAATCTAAAACGGGAAAATAGGAAAAAGGCTACCTCTCTTTACAAGGAACCCGGGTGAGGCAGACAGCCCCGGGCCCCCGATGTTAGTGGAGCCCTGACCCCGATGGTCTGGGGTCCTCCACCCTCTGATACTGGCCCCATATCAAAATTCAAAAAAATCTAACACAAATACTGAAACTACTATGTTTGGGCCAGTATCCCTCCCTTGTAAGAAATACTGAAATTCAAAAACCACTAATTAACCATCTTCATCGGCCAGCCAGGCCACGCGCAGACCCTGAAAAGAAGAATGAACTTCCCGGGACTCAGCCCAATAAGAAGGCCATAAAGAATTTAAATCAACAAAACATTATTATTATTCCAATCATGTAAAGCTACTATGATAACAACAGTTCATTGGTACCTTTCCAGTTCAGTTCTAGAACCAGACCAAAAGGGCTGGTAGTTCTTCCAGATTAATCAATATAATTTCTAATTTATGCTTAATAATGGCAGTTCTTCCATTTAAATCAATATAATTTCTAATTTTCGTTTAATAATGGTAATTCTACTATTTAAATCAATGTAATTTCTAATTTTTGTTTAATAATGGTAATTCTACCATTTAAATCAATGTAATTTCTAATTTTTGTTTAATAATGGTAATTCTACCATTTAAATCAATATAATTTCTAATTTCTGTTTAAGAATGGTGATTGTACCATTTAAATCAATATAATTTCTAATTTCTGTTTAAGAATGGTGATTGTACCATTTAAATCAATATAATTTCTAATTTTTGTTTAATAATGGTAATTCTACCAATTAAATCAATATAATTTCTATACAGTTGCTATTGGATTGAGTTCTAATAGATACCGTTCAACGGATAATATCAGATAATATTTTATCGGTATGCATGCCCAGAAAATATAAAGGAGAATATTGGTGCCATATATTTTGATTATAATATTATTAAATCTAAAACAACTGTCGATGGTTCTACAATAGAATTGCCACCTTTGAAAGCGACTGTGTGTGTACTATTTTTAAGCACTCGGTGCACGTAGCACGGACAATAATAAGAATTCAAAAAAAATGTTGCAACATTTTTACAAAATTTGTTTGACATTCAGGTGTTTACTTATAACAACAAAACTGTTTTTCGCTCAAATACTAGCCAATGATTAAATCTTTTCCGTACGACAAAAAAAAATTGCGCTTGAATCATTTAAAAATACCAATGAATCTTAACAACCTAAGAGAGATCATGCATCAGCAAAAAAAAACCACATCATCTTTTAGCATTTTGGGCTTGATTGGTTTTCAAACAAACATAATAATTTAAAACTAACAGAACTCTTGGATTGAACGCCCATTTAGATTTAAAGAAATTGTTAACTTTAACTCGATATGTTTAAAACACTTTTAATGATTCTTCATGATCCTGCAGAAAATACATTCGCGAGATTTCTTGCTACATCCATCGTGCGCACCAATTGGCCAACGTTGTACTAGACCAATTCGTTTAGCTACCTCAACCTTCTCTTCGTCCGTTAAATGTGATGCTGGTCGACTGATGGATGCGATGGATGTAAAACAGGTTGGATTTCTGATTATAATGAGTGTCCGAGAGAGTCTGCCGATGATTCGCGAGTTGGTTCAGTTCCACCCCGCAACAGTGATATATCATCAGTAGTTGATCGTTTCTCGCTCTATCCAACGAACGAAATAGCCTACTGGCCTGATGATAAGCTTCTAGCCTTGGGGTGCGTATGAAATTCGAAGCATGCAAGAGCGATTATAACTAAATACCAGCTTTACTTTATTTCAAAATGATGTACTTGCACGTTAGGCGTCTGGATGCGATTATTTCGGTAAAACAATTTCGGTCAAAAAAAAATAGCCAAACAAGGTAGAATTCACGACTGCAATAACATACGCAGCTGGCGAATGAATTGCGGATTTATATCCCATGAAACCGATGCGGACTTGAGCACAGCTTCTTTTTCTCGTTGTTAATAGTGATTTTACGTTAAGTCGAAATCTGCATGTATTGGAATACATTTTCCCCCTTTCCAACTCCGTAATTTAGTTTATATATATTTTACGACCTTTGCCAATGCCGTCAGCCCTTATTCTTACTCCTTGTGTATGTTTGTAGTTACTATTTACTAGTAAAGATTCTGTACTCACCGAAATATATCCCCGTTGATATACGGTTTTATTCCTTTGCACATTGTACATTTTTGCGACAATTGAAAATTCTCATAGGTGCGATACTCACAGGTCCATTTTTCACTATCAAGCACATTTTTATCCTCTTCTCTTCTTATTTTGCAACGGATCCCTTTGCTTTATTATTAAATACTCCGAACTCTTCTACTACTGATCTGGACTGGTGTCGGTATACTCGTTGGTCAGCTGCTTGTCACAACAATTGCAACGTGAGATGATTTCTCGGCCACACTGATCGGTATAACATCTAACGCTGAAAAGAATCTTCGGCTGCACTGAGACCATCTTCATATCCAAAATGCTTGGGTGTGAAATGCGCATCAAACTCCCTGACAGCCTCGCTCGATAAAACCCTCTTCATATCCATTGAAGTCTCCTTATGAAATATTTCGCATTTGTTGATAGTTGTGCACAAACTATTGGCCAAATGCCGTCCTAGCAACAGTTAGACCAATCCAAAGCAACTTGCCGCCATCCTTTAGTGTAAGGATTTCCCTTGACGACTTGCATAGGATAGTACACGAGATAGCCAGTTGTTATAATTGCAAACGTATGCCATCGAGGTAAATCTGTAAAGTAGTTATGCAGGTATGCAATCATGTTCTTCGCGTTAAGTTCGAAAAACGTCCAGTTGATTATTGCATATCTGCGATTTTCCGAGCACTATCCAGTTGAGTTTTTCGGCCCGACATTATCGACGGGAAAACGAAAATGTTTTCACTTTCACAAGACTACTAACGGCACTTCACTCAATTTGTACTTGTTTTTTCTTTTTCATATTTTAGCACCACTTCGCCACGACGGTAAAGACGACCGCACGTCGCTACTACTTCACCCAGACTGCCACGATTTTTCGCGTCCCAGCTCGCAAGCCACTTGCACAGCCACGAAGATCTAACGGGATTTTCTTTTGGCTGTGCAAAACAACAATAAGGTCACCCGGGGGACTTGCGGGATTTTATTTTTGTGCGATTGAAATGTGGTTTCAATCGCAAAATGTTGTAGCGTCTCCGATCCATACAGTGTGGGTCGGAGATGTGTGACCAGTAATTTTTAAATGAAAAATATAAAAATTACTGGATGCTACACCACCTTATTGAACGTGGCGACAGAATTCAATAATGCCCTCTATTCCTGTGCATTTTTTGAAGTATTTATTTTTTTCAAAACAAATTCATTTCTAGCAGGTGACTGAAATACTAAACACACGTTTTGGGACTTTCGACTCATAACTACTGGAGCTGACCCCCTATATAAATTTCTCCAAAGTTGCGTCTGGAGGTATATATCAATTGGAAAGCCAACGTATAGACAATCACACATTAACAAACTTCTGGATCTTATTGACTTTAGTATTTCAAAGGGAATACCTCTTCGCTCGACATTCGCAGAAGGCATTTTAATCTCTCGTCGGGCCACTCTCCTGTCATTATTTCCCTGGATTTCGAATCTGACTTCACTACCCGTAAATTCTTTTTATACAATAATATCAGCTGGGACGCCTTCAGGAGATACCTCTGCAGCCCCTTAAACATATTGCTTGATTCGGTAGTAGAAATCAATTCTACAGTTCATTTTTTCCATGACGTCATGGATGTAAGTTGTAGCGCAGCCTTATAGTCACACGTTGCGACAGGAGACTTCCTCTTTGTCGATTCAAATCCTAGGCCAGGAAAAGAGGTGTGCACGCAAAACTGGCAGCTACACAGACAAGGACAGTTCAATCGAAGGCTCAACTTAACAAAGCTTCGAGAGTCTTCAAGGTGGCACTGACAGAATTTAATGAGTTGTCACTTCATTCAATCTTGAAAAATCTCACTGTCCACAAAAAAACTGAACATTTGCTGTGGAAGACAATCAAAAATAAACAAGAACCATAGGGAAGGTTCTCTCAAAAATTCGAATGAAAGCTGAGCCAGAAGTGCCGAAAAGAAAGCCATTACATTCGCCGTTCGCTTGGAGCAAGTCTTTAAGTCTTTCTACTCAAAAATACAGGATTTAGCTTATTAAAACTTTGGGTTAAGAAGTCCAAAACTTTATTACCGAAGAAACTTACTCCAGAAAATCTCTAGGCGTTGATCTCATAACCAATGCCATGTTCAAGCAGTTTCCATTGATCGGGTACACTAAGCTTTCTTACCGCTTCAGAATCGGACATTTCCCAGACTTTCATGAATGTCATCATCATCATTATTGGCACCACAACCGGGGTTCAGTCCTAACCTCCATCAACATTTTTTTTTTCGCGGGTCCCAACTACAGGCAGATTTCATGCGATTAGCTACCCCTAAACTCCGAGCGTCCTGGTCAACACCATCCCTCTAGCGCAAACAAGGTCTCCTATCCTGTCGTCTGCCGTAAAATCTGGCGCAAAAGGTTTTCCGAGAAGGATCCTCTTCATTCATACTAGGTAGATTACTTATCCACCTGAGTCTACCGAGCTTTATATTTGTAATTATATCTGCTTCTCGGTAGATAACGTACAACTCATGGCTGTAACGTTTTTTGAATCGCCTTTTCTCACATTTCAGAGTAACGATTCTCCGCAAGACCGTGCTCTTGAACGTGGCTAAGAGGTCAGACTGCATTTTGCTGAGCATCCAAATCTCGGATCTATACACTATTTCACGTGATTGTATGCAATCACGTGGTCTTCTACAACAGAACCTTTCATGTCCGGGTGAAACTTCGGGATTTGAAGAGCCTTGGCAGATTGTACTAGCCTTTGTTGAATTTGAGCAGCCATTGACGTATTTTTCCCTATATGTTGTTATTGTTGTTGAATAACTTCAAATTCATGCTCCACTAAACCTGTCGTGCGTGGTTTGATATTTTCGTGCTTCCTGAAGATGCTGCCACCATTTACTTCATTTTTCTTCGTTTGTCGGCAGCCCCAGTTTATGTGGCGGTTGCACGACCTGGATGAAGGATTCTTGTACAACTAGTTCAGTGGTGATAGCCCCTCTCGTCAAACTGCTTTTTTCATTGCTTTTCCAATGCTACGTTGAAGAAGAGGCGGGTCAGGCCATCCTCTTGCCGGAGCCCATTGAAGATATTGAATGGTCTGAATAGCAATCCGACTACTGTTACATTGGTCATGGTCAACTTATACAATCGTGTCAGTTTGATTGAGATACCGGATTTTCTCATGGCTTTATGCAGTTATACTCTGGCAATGCTGTCATAGGTGGCTTTAATGTTTATAAATAAATGGTATAGCAGAATATTGAATTGGTGAGCAACTGTTGAGTACTGCGTCATGTTTGAGACTATTAGGTAGAACTTCCACACTTGATGTGAACCTCGCCTTCTATTTCTTTCTATTTCACTGGTCAGGTCTTTCTTTCAGGTTGATTTTTTCCACCTGTGAAATCTCTTTTCTGTTCTTCTGAACTCTTCACATTCCTTTTCGCAAGTCCGCCTTCTGTGCGATTGCTGCATTGCTCAATATGCAACATTCTTACATTCAGTCGGTAGTTTGCATTCATCATCAAACCAGTCGCTCCAGTCTATGTTACTAATGCCTGTTATGGCGTCAGTAGTGCTAATGACAGAGTCTTTAAGGTCTATCCACTTCTCATCTACGCCCGAAAAGCTGCTCCTAAAACTTTTCGGTGCATCGAGCTCTTCGAGGGTGAATCTTAATGCAGAAGCAAAGTTATTACTAGTATTTTCATTGATCGAACTTATTTTTTTTTTTCGCTAAAGGTTTCTAGAATTTCCTAGAAACAGCAATGGCTTCCTGACTAGCAGGCATCAGCCAACGTTTACACGATTTATATTCACGTTAATCCGATTGATCGTTTACACGATTAGTTTTTAAACACTTGGTTTTGATTTATTTTATTATTTTGTAAATTTTTAAACACACAGTTTTAATACAACTTATTATTTAGAAATCAATATGTCTATTTGATTTTCAACATGCACAAGACAGTCACAAACACTAAACACAAAGGCCTCAAACAACGCGACGACGCGAACACGCAGTTCAAGACACGATGATTCCCGTCTTGTCAATTCCAGAGAAAGGCCGTCCTTCGGAGAAAAACAATCACTGCAGTTCTCCGGCTACAACCTTCCACCGCAAGAGACAACACGCGAATGATGATCGAACTTAGTTCGTGGATGCGATGCTTCTATACAAGCGTCGAAGACTAAGGCGCCCCCTCGGTACTTTCGTATCGTCATTAAGCTTGAGCAGGGGTGGTGATCTATCAACACGAGGTCTATTTGATTGCGAATGGCTCTATCAGGTGAACATGACAGACAGACAGTTTAAGATGACCAGGAAAGAACGAACATCGTAACTCAAGACGCACAGATCATCCGGCAAAGATAAGTAAAAAAACCCTTGCGCATCAGAACCGCTAGAAACACTAATGTTCGAAGAACAATAAAGGATTTGTGCAGATTTTGAATGTGTATTCTACCACTAGCCACTTAACGACACCCTAAAAAATAAAAGGCCGTAAACCAATTGAATTTGGATGAATTCATCGAAAGTTACAGCGATATTAAAGTGTTTGGGGCTGCCATCCAAAAACTGTTCAGAGCTTAGAAAATTTAATCATTGTTTACTTATTTTCACTGCAAATGTTCCGGATGTGAATACTTAATGTAAGCATTTATTGGTACGAAAATAACAAAAATGCCTCGTGCTGGCAGCCCATTGCTGGCACCGAAGCCAAAAATATGTCACATCTGCCTCACATTAAAGTCCACCTACTCTGCGAATTTCGTATTGATCCGATGACTACATTGGAAGTTATAGAGATACCTAGAAATTTAGGGCTTCCACCCTTAAAAGTTTTCAAATTTTCTAGATTGTTTATTTTCACTACAAGATCACTATGATTTGAAAATTTTATGATAAAACCGCTTACTAAAGATATGCAAAAAATAATAAAAAAACAACCCTATCATTTTTTTGCAACTAGATTTCTGCTGAATTTTGTCAACAATTAGTTCAATTTGCCATATGAATTTCGTTATGATTCCATGACTGCACTGGAAGCTATAAAGCAAAGAGCTTTATTTTCCTGAGCAAATTTTCAAAATTGAAGACACTAAAATTACCATAGCTGGCAGCTCCAACTGAATTTTTCAACAAAGTTCCCTAATATGGCAGCACTGCTGCAGTACGTACACACTATGCGAATTTTCGAATGCATTTGAACTACGGAATGTGGCAAGGGCTGCCAGAGACTGCTGATTCGACGAGCTGTCATCATTTCGCTGTAGTGAAGTGCTTGAATGTAGTTCGGTAGTGAAAATGTTGTGCTATATTTTATATATAAATTTGGTGAAAGTATTTTTAATTGGTGAAGGCATTTATTTCACTAATAGTTAAAAGTATTGTTGAAATTAAATTGATTTGAATTGTGTAGAACTGAGTGAGTAGAACTACTTTCTGGAATTGCATGATTTTTTAGTTTTATACTTAAAATAGTGAAAATGCAATTACAAGGTGAATGTATTTATTTGTTCCGTAAATAGCATGGATCAAAATTAAATAATTAGTGACGTTTTTCGATTTCCTCTTGGATCTCAATCTTTTGCGGACGAAAAGGACATTATCGAAGATGGTCGACCGAAACCGAATTTCGAAATTATCTCTGTAACGAAGATATGCACTCGGCATTTTACTTGCGAAATCTATTTGACTCGATTTCATTAAAAAACTGAACTCATTGTGCTTTACTCTAATGCAAATTTACAGGGAAAATCTGAATATTCTACCAAAAATAAATCAGAAAATAGTTTAAAACAATTTTATAAATAAGTTTGTTTAGTTCTAAAATTACAAGTAACGAGTGCAAGAGAGAGTGAAACAAGAGTGTCCGCAGAGCGTAGTTTTTCTTGCTTAAAAGGGGTTGAAACTTATCTCAGGAATAGTATAGGTAAACAGTTACTAAGTGACTTGGCAATAATGTCAATTGAAAAGGTTTTCTTAAAATCATGTTTGAGCGAGCAAAGCTATCAAGACGTCATAGATGAATTTGCAAAATAAAAAAGACGAATTGCATTAAGGCAACATAGCACCTCCAAATTTTAAAAAAAATCGATTTTGTTTTTTGATTGAATATGTTAGAATGAAGATTTGAAAACATGATTTTAATAATATAAAAATGAAATTCTAAAAAATAAAAATTTTGTGAGCATAACATATATAGCGAAGCTCGCCGAGGGCATTTTTTGTATGACTTTCGTTCACTTTGCTATACCGCAACATCGACTTTGGCCAAAGTGTAGAGGAAAATAAGTGAGTCAACTCCTTCAAAAGAAGCAAAAAAAAGTTAGCCATGGCATAAAAACAAAAAAACAATAGCTTCCAAAAAAGTGTAGAATCTCCAAAAAAAGGTCCGAAAAAAATTCAACTAACACTAAAATTAATGAAAAATTTAGCCACATATTATGGCCTAGCTATACGACGAAATCCTTATTCAGTTGAAGATGTGCGCAAGGAAATATTGGTAGCTTATTATCACAAAATTTCAACTGATGAGAACCCTCAACACACTCAAAAAAATTTTGGTTGAATTTTACCCTTATAATAGTAGGAAACTGGTTTCCTACTATTAAAGATGTAAATTTACAAAAGGCCGTAAAGAGAAAATTTGTTTACGACCAAATCGTGTAATTTTACCCTAAAAAATGATGCAATTTTATGGCTTTGGCGCAAAGGTGAGTAGCAAACTAGTAAATTTACACTCTTTTTGCTTCAATACACTCAAAAAAATTTTGGTTTAAATTTACCTTTATAATAGTAGGAAACTGGTTTCCTACTATTAAAGATGTAAATTTACAAAAGTGCGTAAAAAGAATATTTTTTTTACGACCAAATCGTGTAATTTTACCCTAAAAATGATGCAATTTTTTGACTTTGAATAGCAAACTAGTAAATTTACACACTTTTTGCTTCAATTTACAAAAAGCTGTGTATTATTCAGCTGATATGACGTAATAGCAAAAAAATGCACATCGAATGTGTAAAAAAGTTTGTGATTCGTTATTTTAAACGAAAAAATGAATATATTTCCTATTATTAAAGTATTAATTATAGACCCACTTTTTAGAGTGTACTTTTATTTATTTATTTATTTATTAATGTCCAAATCAACAGAACAAATCCAATTATAGATTAGACATAACAAAAAAGAAAACAAATATATATATATACAAAGAAAAAGAAAAATTAAAATTAAGCTAAATTCAGAAAGGAAAAGTGATCAAAAGCAAAGTCGACCAAAAACAAGATACAACAAAAGATTAAATTCTGACATATTTCATGTATCTGATAGAACGTTATTCTTTAAAATATTTTTAAACATTGCTAATGTTCGAGGCAGAGGACCAAGGTTAAGGTTATTATGCTGACGAGGCAAACGCAAAAGGGGAGAAAAGAAATAGGTGTCAGTACGGGCAAATGTAACGTTAAATTTAAAAAATGTTCTATTAGGACGGCCCGAATCTCTAACAGAAAGGTGAATGCTGGGGTCCACCAATATACAGCCGTTGAAAAGTTTAAAGAGGAGGCACTCGTCGAGGAACACTCTTCGTGACTCAAGGGAAGGATGGAACACTCTTCGGCGGGATGGAAAGGGCGGGATGGAAAGGCGCATACTGTAATCGCAATACGGAATACTGAACTTGTAGAACAATGAGCGGGTGAATCTGCGTTGCACGGATTCAACCGCAACAATCAAGTAACCGTAATGTGGACACCAAATTTGGCAACATTATTCAAGAACACTACGAACGAAGGAAAAAAACAGATATAGAGGAGTGGAAAGATTAACAAAACGTTTAGAGGATCTAAGGATGAAGCCGGAAAAACGAGAAGCCTTGGCAGTGACGTGTAAAATATGCAAATCGAACTTCAACTTGGAATCGAAGATCACGCCAAGGTCCTTGAAACTAGCAACAACATTGAGAGGGGAGCCGAGGACAGAGTAGGAGAAGAGAAGAGGGGATGTTTTGTGGGTGAAAGACATTTGATGACACTTCGAAACATTCAAAGTGAGAGAATTCGCTGCGCACCAGGTATCCAAATCTTTCTGCAATAAGGAACAGTCACTAGCGGATTCTATCACTCTGAAAATTTTGAGATCATCAGCGTACAAAAGACAGGGTGAATTAAAGAGGGAAGGAAGATCGTTAACAAACAAAACGAACAATAAAGGACCAAGAATGGATCCTTGCGGAACTCCTGAGGTAGGAAAAAAGGGTGTAGAAGAGCAAAAGTTAACAATCACAACACAAGAACGATCACAAACGTAGGAGGAGAACCAAGAAAAGAGGACACCAGAGAGACCAAACCCTGCTAACTTTGACAGAAGAACAACATGGTTCACAGAATCGAAAGCCTTGGCAAAGTCTGTATATAGGACATCTACTTGCTTTTGCTTGTCGATTGCGGAAGCAACGGTGTTTGTAAAAGACAATAAGTTTGTAACCGTTGACTTACCTTTAACGAATCCATGTTGTTCACTGGCCAGCAAGGGCTGAATAAAAGGGTACACTCTATTGTAAACTACTCTTTCGAGGAGCTTACTAAAACATGGCAGAAGGGATATAGGACGGTAATTGGGGATGGAAGAAGTATCGCCAGCTTTATGAATGGGGAATATGTTGGCGGATTTCTAAAGGGCAGGAAAGGTACCGGTGGAGATGCTAATGTTGAAAATTATTGACAGAGGAACACACAAAGAGGAAGACAGTGATTTGGTGAAAAAATTCGGAATGCCGTCAGCACCGACGCTAGCACTTCCATCGAGGGACAACATTAATGATTCGACTTCCAAAGGATTAGTTAAAGCAGTGGAAATGGTACGATCAGGCGTGTGAAAAATTGTTGAAGGCGAAGAACTACTGAGATGGGAGGTAAAGGAAGAAAAAAATTGAGCAAAGAGCTCGTAGGAATCCTGAGGTGAGGACGCAGACTTATCATGAAGATACATGGGAGAAGGAATGCCAGAGGAGGTTTTAAGGGATTTTATATAACACCAAAAAGGCTTAGGATTGTCGGAAGTAATAGAAGTTTCGACATGCTCCAGGTAGGCACGCATTGCGTCATTGGCTGCTTCTTTAGCAGCAGCCCGTAACCTTTGAAAATTCAAAAGGTCATTAAGAGAGCCAGACCTTTTGTATTTATCAGCATCTTTGGCTCTAAGAGCAACCGCAACATCGACTGTGAACCATGGAGGATCGGAACTTCTTTTACAGCGGAAGGAAGGAGTATAGCAAGAAATTAGGTTGGACAAGAGGGAATAAAATTTTTCAAGAGCATCATCCACACTTAGCCCTCTGAAAAAATTATACCAGTTAGTAGCATTGATTTCGTTGGACAAAGTCGAATAGTTAGCTTTTTTAAAATTAAAACGAAGAGTGGAAACAGATTTGACTTTAGACGAACGGTTAAGTATTAATTCCATAAAAAGAGGAGGATGATGAGGATCAGGTTGCACATACGGAGACAGAGAAGGACTCAAGCAAAAGGAAGAAGAGTGAATATTAGTTAGAACGAAATCCAGAATCCTGTTGTTAGTATTCGGTACGTTGTTAAATTGGGCAATGGAGCAAAGGGACATAAAGGAAGAAATAGTGAGAGAAATATTGCTAGAAGACAAAATATTTGAGAAAGTATCATCCCAAACAAGTGACGGCATATTAAAGTCACCACATAAAAGTAAGGAAGCAGAAGGGAAGCGGCTATTAAGGTAGGACGAGAGTTCCGCAAAGAAAGTTCCGCTCTTATTGTCCTGTTGGAGAAACTACTTGGTGTAACTGGCGCAAGGCGGAGGCAGCTGGTGATAATGCATTAAACAATTTCAAGCATCCTCCACCTTTAGATGATGAGGCACAAGAAATTTTAAAGCCTATTTATGATGACTTATAATCAGAAGATTTATTAAAGCGCTGCTTGGACAATTTTACGCAGAATAATAACGAAAGCTATAATTCTTGTGTTTGGAATTTGGCCCCCAAACATACTTTTTGTGAGAAAAACGTACTAAATATGGCTGCAAATATTTCTGCATGTACATTTAATGAAGGATTTAATGCTATCTTGAAAATAATGCAAGTAATGGGAGCTACGATTGGCGAACGTGTGCTGGAACATGCAGAACATAGAGATGCTGCAAGAATCAACCAGGCGGAAAAACAATCGACTGAGGCATCTAAAGAGGCCAGAATTGCACGAAGGGAGCAAAAATCTTTGGAAGAGGATAAGTATGAGCAAGAAGAAGGTATATTGTATGGTCCAGATATCCCAGAATAATTTTCGGTAAGATTTATTGCAAAAAATTTTGAATTTTAACTTTAAACTCGAAAAAAACGTTTTTCAAGCTGGCGTGCATGATAAGAAAAACAATATTATCCAATCGTTCTGAAATTTTAACTCGTTAATCTGCATATGTTAATGCTCAGAATGAACTACGGATGAAAAAATCGGCATTAAATTTTTTTAATTTTAACCGATTTCGGGGCAAAAAACACTCGATTTTCGAAAAAAACGCCGCCATTTTGTTATTTTTCAACCAAGTTTTTTTTTTAGTTCATTCCAAGGCCGCTTTGATGCTGATCAAAACCCCATTTTTGTTTTTTTTTTCAGACTTTCCTGAGGGCAATTATCATGCACGACAGGTTTTTTTTTGTGTATTTTCCAAAAAATGTAGCAGACGACAGCGGGCCACAAAACATTTTTAACAATTTTGTTTATATAGTCTAAGACAAATAAAGTATGTGTAAAAAGTTTCATTAAGATGTGTTTTTTTATTCAATTAAAAACAAGCGTTTGAAAAAAACATTTTTTTCCAATTTGAAGGTGCCATGTCCCCTTAAATTTTATATAGAAGTATGCATGAATTTTTTCATCAAATTCGATTTATAATCGATTTTTTCTAAAACTATCACTTCATTTATTTGATATTTACTAACTGTTATTTTCAAAATATAAAAACATATGTTTTTCGTTACAGGAATGTTGCTATCTTACTGTTATTTTTTATACGTACTAGAATATTGATACTTTCGTTATGCGTGAAGGACTATAAACATTTAATTTGCATAATCACTGTGCCGTAGCTATATTTGAAAATGCTTTATTTACCTATCTTGCTGTTGCAGATTCGCTAATTTTTATGTTTGCCAATATATAATTTTTGCAACTATTTATTTAAGGGGTTAGTCCACTGTTAAACTGCTCCAAATGAACTTTTTTTTTAAACAGCTACCAAAAAAAACTATTCAAGATATCGATTTGAAATTTTACATGCATCTTTATTGAAGTTAAGAGTTAACATTTTCATTGGAAAAAATTATTAGAAAACAAAATGGCGGCCGCCCCAATGGATCGCCGCAGCACCGCTGAAAAAAAAAGCAAATTGCGCCTCGTAAATTCCTGGACAAAATAAGCATCTTTGAACAAATTATCAAAAATATTTCATTAGTTTTGAGTATACAAGACTGCACGGGCCTAAATTTAGAGCCCTAAAGCGATTAAAAAAAATGTGGTATACTTTTGAATAAAAAAATTAATAAAAAAAATTTTTTTAATCAAAAAAATTTTTCCCAGATCTTCAAAAATTTTTTTTTTGTTCTAAATTTAGGCCCGTGCAGTCTTTTATACTCAAAACTACTGAAATCTTTTTGGTAATTTGTTCACAGACGCTTATTTTGTCCAGGAATTTACGAGGCGCAATTTGCTTTTTTTTTCGGCGGTGCTGCGGCGATCCATTGGGGCATTTTGTTTTCTAATAATTTTTTCTAATGAAACTGTTAACTCTTAGCTTCAATAAAGATGTAAGTAAAATTTCAAATCGA
This sequence comes from Nemotelus pantherinus, assembly GCA_963978885.1. Lineage (NCBI taxonomy): Eukaryota > Metazoa > Arthropoda > Insecta > Diptera > Stratiomyidae > Nemotelus > Nemotelus pantherinus. The sequence goes on from OZ022264.1 coordinate 216,472,170, forward strand.
TATCTTGAATAGTTTTTTGTTGATAGCTGTTTAAAAAAAAGTTCATTTTGAGCAGTTTAACAGTGGACTAACCCCTTAAAGAGAAAATAATTATATATTGGTAGCATAAAACACTGATAACAGTACAGTATATTTACTCTCACGTCCCGTTCGTAGTTCCTCGGTGCTTTTATATTAGCAATATTAAAAGTAGCTAACGAGAAGGGTTCTATTAACACGTAGCAAATTTGAAAAAAGCATAGGCAAAGGCAGTTACCGGAATGAACTAATTGCTTCCCTATGGTAAACAATCACGCCACGCCACTGACTCCTCTATATAATCTTATGCATTTCTTTAACTCGTTCAGGTTTGAAATATGTATATTTTCAATTCTATGCACTGCTAATTTCCTTTGGCACTTTCTGATTATTTTTGAGTATTTCTATTTTTGAAATTCGGCATTAGTCCATTAAAATGGGATATTAATAAATAAATGCAGCCAGTCCAGCAAGGCCAAAACCACTGGCAGCAATGGGCATTAATTCTGTTACTTTATTTGGATCCAGGACTAAATCTCCAAATACAGTATAAGTGCAACAAGGCTAAGATAATCGAAAATGAGCAAGAAATTGACTTTGAGTAAGTTCTTGACACACCATCAAATCTCATTGATTTGATTTCATGCCAAAAATTATGATTTCCTCGTCATCTGATTAGTATTGAAAGCTACTCTAGCTGCTTCGTTGTTTCTTTGAAAATAACTTACAACCAGCAAACAGGTTCATTTTCGGATTCAATCATAAATGGTACGGTATTATGAGTTGAATTCAGCTATTTATTGATGTGCACCGGTATAAACGTAGAAATATACTTCAAACAAATCATTTGCAAAGAATTTTATTAGCTACCTCAAATCTAACTAAACAAGTACCTACCGGATACTTTATATATATATATATATATATATATATATATATATATATATATATATATATATATATATATATATATATATATATATATATATATATATACATAGTAAAGTAAAGCAATCCCACGACAACCCTTGTACGGGTCTAGGGGTTGAAGCTGAGAGCTTCATTACAATTTTTTTTAAATCATTGTGGATACGAGTGTGGAGTGATTAGTTCAACGACTCACTTTACCCCTGATTTAAAACAGGTACCTAATCAGAGCTAGGTGGACTCAAAGCTTGGTGCGCGGACCATCGTCCGAACCTGGATTCGAACCAGGGACCCCACACGCAAGAAGCCAGTGCTCTACCCACTAGGATACTCAAGCTTTTTATATATATATATACATATATATATATATATATATATATATATATATATATATATATATATATATATATATATAGTTATATATATACATATATATATATACATATATAATAAATATAATATCATATAAAGTATCTAGTATGTATAAATATGTATATATACATATATATATATATATATATATATATATATATATATATATAAATATATATATATATATATATATATATATATATATATAAATATATATATATATATATATATATATATATATATATATATATATATATATATATATATATATATATATATATATATATATATATATATATGTCAGCCATTAAGCGGAATTATAAATGCGTTCACTAGTTTACTTTCAAGGAAAATAATCCGAAACAGCCAACGCTAATAAATCATACGTATAAGAAGTTGCTGCTGTGAAATGTGACAAAGTTACGTAGACACAAAATGTATTGGTCACAGTTTGGAATTGTACATTATTAATGTTTAATGGTTGTTACCCTGTTCACGTTCCATGTCTGAAACAATAGGCAATTGTACATGACACGACCAGGTTTGTCATTTACTCGAGAACGATAGATAAGGGTATATGAACGAGCTCCTGAAACGAATCGTAGGCAATCAATTCACCCCGTTTAGTATCTCTTTCGACTTCCTGATAGGTAGAATTCGTTCCATATGTCACCCATTATATATCGCCCTCTGCACCGCAACGGACATGCTACCGAACAAAAATACTTATCTATGGAATGTCATCCCTAACCGCCAGCCGACGACACAAAGGGCTAAGAAGTCAATTCTTGAATAACTTTGTCGTCCTTGACTCCTTGAATCCTCCCCAGAAGGCGGAGTTAGACATTCGTCGTGCCAATCCGTCGACCACAGGATTGTTGAGTAAACAATGTGACACCATAAGCCACTCCTTGCCTCGGTCGCGAGTTCATTAGCTCATAGGTCAGGTTAGGTCAAAGGATTCCGATCTTATGGTCTTTTAGTCTTTTGGAGCCACCCCCTCGCTTGAAATCGCGACTTCTAGTTCCGACCGATAAATTTATTAGTTCCTGATAAATTTCATTTATGATTTGAGTGGGTTTCTAGTTGTACTCAAACAGTGAATTAGTTTTTATAAAATCTGTGATTGTGACTTTTTTAGTGTTTGTAGTGAAAATTCAATTCAGTTTACGCAATTGGTAAGTGTTTTTAGCCAATTTTTAATTTTGCGACTCGTGCTATAAGTAATGCAAAAAATGTTGCTGGAGTTGTTTTAAAAGACTATATGCCTTGAGTCTTATTTCTTTCAATTTAGGATTGAATGGGTAAAAGCAAATAAATGCAGTTTCAAAATTGTGAAAGTGAAAAATATCTGCTTTATTTTTGATAACGAATGACAGCAATACATCACGAAAGAGTCAGTGAATTTCTCTACAAATAAATCATGTCGAAATACGCTGTGTTAATTTGTTTTAATCTTCTTCAGTGCTCTTCTAACTGTAAAAAAATATCTTTAAACCTTTGGCAGTAGCGAGTATTTTAGTGAATTTTGAGGTACTCCTGTGCTTCAATGAAAATACATTTTTTTCAGGTAGCAAGTATTGGACATGACAATTTTTAATGTTTGATGCTTGATTGTAATATATGATTTGAAATTTTAAACCCCATGTAATTAAATGTTCAACCCTAAAAGTAGGCAAGTATTTTTTTTCTAAATTTCTATATACCATGACTACCGATGTAAACATTTGATCATGAAGCTACAGTTAGCACGTGAAAAATAATCCTACTGAATAATATTCATTTTTTGGGAAAAAATGCAAACAATTGATAAATTTTATTTTATGTCCACCCCCAAATTGTAATACATTAAATCCCGCGTTACACGAGAACAGCAACACACCACCAAATTATTTCTGTTTCGAACAATCGAAACTTTTGATCACGAGAACGCACGACTCGCTAGCAAGATCAATATGAAATTTACAGGATGTATTGGTCCTAAGTAAAATCAGGTCTAATAGAAGTGACTTTGAAACGTAAGCCCACATTTGACAGTGCTGCCATAATGAACAATTGCCAATAAGAAAAAACCAGTTCTATGCCCTATAAATTTCGATCTAGTTTCTTAATTTTAATGAAATTTCACGAGGTAGCTGGGCATTACTTTAAGGCAGTTTATTGATAAAGTAGGATTGAACTGCCAGCTGTGGTTATTTTTAGCTCAAGAATCAAAAGAAAAGATTTTTATACTTTAATAGCGGTGTAAAGATGAAATCAAACCGAAATTCATCCAGTAGATGAACTTTATGGTAAGCCATGTTTGGTAGAAGTTTGGTTGAAAAATTAAGATAGGGCTGCCAACTATGGTAATTTTTTTGATGTTTGTCATTTCTTATTATAAAACTTTCAAGTGGTGATGATCTCGTAATGGCAATAAGCAACTAATTTGTGTATTTGGAAAATTCGAAAACTTTTGCACGTGGTAATTTCAAAATTCTTTTAATGCCTATAGCTTCCAATGCAGTCATTGGATCGAAACAAAAATCACAGAGTATAGGCTGGTCCCTAAGTGGAGCAAATTTGGTATACTTTTGGCTTTGGTGTTAGTAAAGGGTTACTACTACCAGGCGTTTTTGTTATTTTTATACCAACAGATGCTACCTTTGAAAATTGATATAGCAAACATCTACAATGACAATAAATAAATTTTAAGGATTGCAGTCCTAAACATTTTTCTATCCCACTAAGTTTCGATGAGACATCGGATGAAAACGAGATTCATGGAGTAGATTGATTTTGACGTGAAGTAGCTATGTAAGCTTTTGGTTACAGTGCTGGGCAAAGTATTGCAAGCTCTAATTTCTTCGAAAATCAATTAAAACTAGATTTTTAGACTGGTTTCCGAAAAAACTAAGCGAATTGTGTCAATTTTGAACGCATGTTCTACCAAACGTGCTTCTTATTACAACCAATCTGTATCAAAGGCCGTTGATCCGATCGTTCATGTTAATCCGACAACTGCTTCAAAATTAATAGATCGAAAAACGGTTTCCAGCGCTACCGCTCACATGCGTTTCAAAATTTAGTTAAGTAAAACACTTTTTACTTATTTTCATGATGGGACGCTCATGATAACATAGTTGGCATATCTTGGTACATAAGTGATTAAATTGCTCGGTGTTGCGACACTTCTCCAGAACTGCAGCCAAAAGTCTACCACATCTGTTTCAGGTTAAAGATCAGCACAGCCTGTGCATTTTGTTTTCATCTCATGACTGCATCAAAATTTTCAGGGCTGCATCTGTGAAATTTCCAAAATATTGACGATTCAATTTTTTTTTACCTATTTTCATTTATTTTTCATCTGCTAATCCTATGAAAATTTAATGATAGTATCTGTTGGTATCAAAATAACAAATATGCTTGATGTTGATAGCCTTTTGGAAGCACCATCGTCAATCTGCTATTAGTCAAGGCCAACTCATCCTATAAATTTTGTTTCGATCCCATGAATGTGTTGGAAGTTATAGGGTCAAAATTTACTATCAAAAGGACCTTATTTGAAGGTTTTCTGTTCACTTTTCCTGCCATAGCTACGAAGTAAATCAGTTTGATTAGTTTGTGAATTTTTGAACTTCCTGCGCAGCCACTTTTAATATAACTCTGTTCCCTCCAACTGCCATCTATCACTAGACTACTGTCAAATTTCTATTGTCCAGCAAGCTATGCCATCTTCTTTGTGTTTGATAGTCATTGAAAGCAGAAAACCACGTGTATTTTGATCAAAATGGAAAAAAATCAATTTCGTGTTCTAAGACCGTTACCGAAACCAAGGAAAGGCTTGACAAATACTATGGAGACACTGCACCATCAATTTCAATGGTTAACACTGCACCATCAATTTTCATCGTGGTCGTACTAGGACAAGGGACAACGAAAGTTCAGGTCGCCCAAAAGAAGTAATCACGCCAGATAATGTCTATAAAATCCATGGAATGGATTGGACGATCGGAGAATAAAAGTGCGTGAGTTAGCTGAGGCTGTATGAATCTCAAATGAGCGGATACATCACATTTTATACGAATATTTTGGCGTAAAGAAGCTATCCGCAAGGTGGGTTCTGCGATTACTCACACTTGACCATTAGCGAAACCGTATGAGGTTAAGGATACGCAAGAAATGCAACATGTGGATGTATACCTTAAGAATGTTGAATATCGAGTGATGCAGCAATTTCATGGAAGACATAGAGCAGAGAAGAGAAAAGATTTGACAGACAGGAGAAAGCAGTTTGAACAAAAAACTTTATTCATGTAATGAAAAGAAATAGAGAACGAGGTTCGCACAAAATACGGAAGAATTTCCTAAGTGCAGAAGAGAAAGCAGGTGTCACAATGTGCTACACTTATAAGGATGTAACATTTGTGAAGTGCTCTCTTCTATCTTGAAAGACTGGACAACCTCATATGCTGAAGCCATCATCGGATAATATCGATGTGGCTTCACCCTTGACAAATAATTAAAGCGCTTTTCAAACATGCGTCCATGCGTCCACGCGTTCATGCGTTTTTAGATTACACGAGTCAAGTCAACTTAAATCCAGTTTTTTGAAGGCGGGGCTAAGGCGATAAGTGAATGGATTTTACACGCTTATAATGATGTTTTTTTTGCTCCGTAAAAATATATTGGTAACAGAAAATTGTATATACTAATCCATATGACTATATATACCTACATATATATGTTTGTGCCTAGATATTCATATGCATTCAATTTTTTTCGTAATAGTCATGCACGTAAGGATGCAAAATATATATTATTCACATCATTATATAAGAAAATAATGATCCACAAAACATATATTTAAATGATCACCAACAAATCATCCACACATGCCACTGAGCGAAAGAAATCATTTTAAAATCTGTTGTACATGAATCAGCATACTCCACCTCCTTCGCTTTAGACCCGCCTATATAAACCAAATCAAATTGACTTGTGTAAGCAAAACACGCTAGATCGCATGGACGCGTGGACGCATGGAGGCATGTCTGAATAGCGCTAAATTGATCGGATTTTCATCCTCAGGTTGGCTGGAGTTCCACTGGTTAGAGCTCGATATTCCATTACAGCATCTACGAGTATTTAAAGACTTTCAAGCCATCTGCATCTAGTTTATCTAGAGTAAAACTTTGTAAAGACATGACATAATTTGGTACCTCAAATAAACTAGTACGATTGTCTAGGTTGCCAATCCTAGTAAAGACTGCCGGGTTGCTATCCATATCGATCAACATATGGCGTTCAAATAAGCGTCGGTGAAAGCATTCTAATACTCTGGTACGTCAACGAGAGTGGCAATTGTCTTCAGATACAGGCTAACATAGGTTACTTACCAGGTGCACTAAATCGTTCATCTAGGTAAATTGAGGGACACAAAAATTGGGATTAAACATATAAGACAGCGAGCCAAAGTACAACATGACATCAGCCGCTTGATTGCATCTTGCGCTGGGTATTGGAGCATGAATTTAAAGTTAGCAATCCTTCAATTAGAATGATTGTTCCAAAGGGCTAGCTCCTAACTTTCAGACTGCTGCAACACTTTTTGTAAACCTTTTCTTGTCTCACAACACGGATCAAACTGGTTGAAAAGGCATCTAAAGTAAGTGTAGTGTCTATTTTTCCACACATTGTACTTTAGATTTCGTGTTTCGACGAATTTGATTCTTGTTATGTGACAAAAAGTTTTGGGTAGCCAACTCTTGCAGCAGATAAACATTAGGAGTCAGTATCTATCTTGAGTCAAAAATAGCAGTTGATAAAAATAAGGAGCTCGCTAAAATCTACCAAATCCTACTTTAATTGATCAAAGCAGTTCAAATCCTTAAATTTAATTAAAACTTCAAATGTATTGCGTTATAAGGCCTTAGTATTGCCAAAACTTTTATGTGAATCTGAGACCTTAGTTCTCAGGAACAGATAATCTGCGTTCTTAGCTGCAATCGAAAGGAAAGTCTTAGGGCGAGTAGTTGGCCCAAGCCAAAACCCTGAGTTCTAAGTAATCGTCCAACTAGCAGATATAATCAAAGATACAACTTATAGGGGCTCCAATGGACTAGGCACTTAAGCAGTATGAGTGAAAAGTAGTGGTAATGCTTTCTAAAAGATATTTTAACAGATGACAGTGGAGAAGAACTTGATTTTCCTGGAAGAATGGCACTGACCAGGACGCTTTGAGTTAAAGATGAGCCCTTAAGTAGCAGGCTGCTATTTTTTTTTTAACTGTTATTTACAAATAACAGTAGCAGCCTGCTACTTACAAATCTGATATTTTCCTTAAATGCTATTTGAGTAACATACTAGCAGCAATTACCAATAGTAGCATGCATTAAGGACTTTCTGCCCCGTTTTCAGTACGTAGGCATTTTGTATATACGTGCTAAATATGAGTGAAACCATAGTGAGCGAAAGCCTAGTCTATCTCTGTCAAAACCGCCTATTTAAAAATAGCAATAGCAAATGCTATTTCTATTCACAAATAGCAGTTTAGTACATCACCACTGTGAGCTATGTGGATCTTAACTGGTTGATATCAGCTTACGCTCCGGCTCAGTTGAGAGATTTATTGAAGAAGCCAGGGCCGAACTCTGATGGTATCGCTGATGATGGTGTTAAGATAGAAATGCTCTTAGTTAACAATTAACACCACAATGTTGAATTGGCGTAACACATCATGATAATGTTTTAATAACGTTCAATTGCGAAAAAAAATTATTGGTAAATCAGCAACTTAAGTGAACGCGACAATGTACATGGTGTGAATTGGTTTTTGCGATGAGCAAAAAACGTATCTAATAAAAACAATTGTTTGATTAAACTATTGTTTGATTTTTAAAGCCATTAGACTATTGAAACATTAGTATGTTAAAAATTATATAAGCAGCATGATTACTTACAAGATTAGATGCGTTTTTTATACTTGAGATCAAATCAGGTTTCACGGGCTCGCAAACACGACAAAGGGAGCATTCAAATTAGGAATACCAATCCCGGGACTACGAGATCCTAAATTAAAAATCCCACACTGAAAGAAATCTTTGGAAATTGTACCTAAAGAAATAGTTGAAGCTAACGAAATAAAATGTTTGTTTTTCAGCCTAACAATTAAATTATTTAAATCTTCTAATAGCAACTAGATGATTTGCTCTGAAGATAAATAGATAATTTACTCACAAGGAATAGATGAATTAAATGAACATATTGGTAAAACTAACAACTTCGTTATGCAATTCCAACTATATTTATTATTTAATTTAGCACGCATAAACGTAACATTTTAAAAAGTTATAAAGTTAGCTCAATAACAGTAAATATACAATTCAACTAATTTAGCAGATGCAGCCATGTGTGATACTTGACTAATTATTATCGAAATTCACCTAGATTAAGAGTTTCAATTTGGATTTGAAGGCTCGTTTGTGCGATCGAATGGTAAGAAATAAAAGACTAGTAATATATCTATATGCAAAAAAACTCTTTTTATTTGTGAATTATGTTTAAAGTAAATACAACCAAAAAAATATGAGATATAAGTAAAAATAAAGTTACACTTTCATTTTTCAGACAAAAAACAAGAAAACAAGTTTAGCTCAGGAATTGCACTTTCACAATCTTAACAAATTTATTCTACATTGAAGATCACTTTTTATTGCGCAATAAAACCAATCATTATTGAAACACGTTGAACACATACTTTCCCTGAGCTAAATTTGTGTGAATTCTCACTCGCGAAATCCTCCAATAAAGAGCTTAGGCCCCATTGATTAAGAAGCACAACAACAATATCGAAGTTCTCGACTCCATTTCACTTTCAATACTTTTTACACTTGCAATTAACTGATACACTTTGATGACGACTCTGCTGTTTTTCCCTTATAAAGTGGATGATGCAATAACATAAAATGTAGCGCTTTCTATGACGAAATCGAATGCATGCTTGAGCAACAGTTTGGAAAATAGACAAATCACCGAAATTAATAGATGACTTTACGGAAAAATGGTGCAATCGTTTCGAGTAGAAAAAGACAACGGCTCTGTCGTGATGTGGTATTCTCCGAATTTTAAACTCCTTTTACATGTACAAACATAGATTAACCATTCTCTAAAGCAACTTTAAAATTGGATGTCGCTGTTTTTTCTATTTGCTCACACGATTTTCGAGCTGAAAAATTGACTAAATGATAATAGTCAAATTACCGAATACTGAGTCGGATTTGTATGTACATTTTTGGGAAACCTTTCTAAATATTTAGATGGTTTTCCCAAATGCAAGTTATCTACTTGCAATTATTTGAAAATTCTAGTATATTTCTTTCTGTGCAGGACCCCGAGATTCAAAAATCGACATAAGGCTAGTTTCTAGTTAACAAATTATATTATGTGCCAGGTTCATTTAAAAACAAGTAGGTTATTAACTGATTTGTAATTTTTTTAAAAAAACTTGAATCATGTATGGTGAAAAAATTTCAGTTAACCAATATTAAAATGTTCTGCTGCATAACCTACAGAAGACCTTTACAGTATGAAGACAAAAATTAATGTCAAATTACTGCTCCAAATTATGTCCACGGTTGTCACCACTTTCTAAAAGATAAATTTCCTTTGCCAATGTTTTTAAGCTTATTAGCCTCTTTCAGCATATCACGATCAATTGTTTTCATAATTTGATCTATTTCTAATTGCAGCTCTTTTTCTAGTGTCAATTGACAACTACCTTGTGTCGATTCAATGTGGATATCTAACACTGGGTTATCTTCATTATTTCGGCAAATAGGCAAAGGTTCTGAGGGATTCAAAGGGATTGAGCCTCTGGATCATTGAAGCTATTATTTTTAAAATATTTGTGTTGTTGGGTTTCGAAAATAGAGATTCCAATTAATTTGATAAATTTTCTTTGATACTATGTGGATTCTGGAGATAGCTAAGAATACCAAATACCGTGGCACACTGACGCTCTTTTATTCGGTCAAATATTGAAATTTTCATAGCGTTGGCAAGAGTGGACCATCTTACTCCTTACTGCCTAAATAAAAATTTTAACATAGCATTAGGAGTGCAATCAAAATCCGTTGCTTCAAACCGATCAGCTACTGAATATTGTAGGTCTATTAACGCCTTCTGTGTGCTATTTTTGTAGTATAGATCGAGAGACACAAGTCAACGTTAGAGTAATACTGCTAAAAGTAGGTTTTTAACCCTACAATGGTACGGTAAATTTTTGGATGATTTTAGGTACATGTTTTTACTAAAAAGAAGGCAACAATAGTATTATGTACATCTTTTATTTGATCACCAAACATAAAAAGATTATAAAGCTTCTAGCCTCATGGCAGTTAGAGTGGCCAACTGGCTGATACGCAACGAAATGTATACCGCATGTGAGTAAAAATTACTCATCTGTACCATTCCAGGGTTAAATAAGTCATTTAAAGCAGAAATGAAGATCAATTTGATTCAATCGAACGACATTTTGTCTGAGCATATGGAAACATTTATCTAATCACTCTACAGGAAGAATAAAGTTTATAAATTCTTATAAATATTATATTATAAATACTTTCGGGTCGCAGCTGATTTTTCATTTGAAAGCTTCTTGGGGACTTATCATTTGCAAGTAAATTTAAACGTTTAAAACTCGAATAACATATTAGAAAACTATGCTTATGTTATTTAGTTGTCTTTCTATGTAACAATTATAAAACAAGAAAATTTTGAAACTTAGAATATCAGACATAATGTACATGCAACGTTTGACAAAACGGAGCATTCGTAGAATCAGTGTGTACTACATTTTTCCAAGATATATCACAGGTATACTTGTGAAGAACTCCTGACAACAAACATCAATATTCACGAAACGCCTTCGAACTGTGGAACTTCAACTGGATTTGGAGAAAATTGAAATTGGTATATTCACGAAGCCCTGCTCGAGAATGATCGTTTATCTATGCTCCTAGTATGAAAAGGTTATCCCGAACACCGACAGAAACATTAAGCTACGCCAAAAAAACTCAAAATGAATATGTAACATACAATAGCGGATTTGAAATAAATTCGGTCAAGTTGACCCGTATAATTTAAAAAATATAAAAATTTCCAATAATTGTTAACATTTACTACTTATTAGTAATAGGATGACATGCGTCGTCTTATTACTAAGAAGTAGTACTAAAAAAAATTAGAAGAAAAGAGATAATTGAATTTAATTGCGTATATAATTGAAAACGGATAGAAACAAAAATAATCTTTTTTTTTTATTTTCAAAGTGCGGGAAGAGAAGCTTTAGATTCAAATATTATTCCAATATATATTTGATTACCGCGGATGTGGCTTGGTAGTTTTCGTTGTTTCAGTTAAAAATTGTATAAACAGGAGGCTGTTTATCATTTTAAAATTTTAATGCATGAAAATCTTGTAAAGTATTACTTTAGTAAGGCACTTGCATGAAAATGACACTATACACCATTTCCAGCGCAACGGGCGACCGTCGTCAGGAAATTGTGAATTTTTTTTAGTTTTATTTGATTTTATTTGTGTTTAGTTACATTATTTATTAATATTATTACCACTATTTTATTTATATAAGATATATGACTATATATATATGACTCCTCTTCACATTCCTGGCTCATCTGCTTGTTCCTACAAAACAAATTGGATGAAGATTATGAACAATTTATTCGTTGCAATCTACCTTTGTTTATGTTCTTTTCCCGCTCAGTGTGTCATGAGTTTCCTCATATCTCCTGTAGGTGGTTCTCGTGCATCTCTTTAACACCAGAGAAAAACATCACTGTGCGGACTGGTTGAGAAAAGTAGCTTAGGTCCGCCATCTTGTACGTTAATTGCTTTTGCGATAGGCCTTTTATATGAAGGCCATGCTAAAATCCTGTCCTGCTTAGCATAAACGTTCGATCTACATTTTTGTCATTTTTGAGTTAACATTGGACTCAAAAACTACATACTCTATTACATCATTCTGCAAAATTTGAAAAACCCATCTTTTATGAAAGTATGTTAAAATCAATATTGAAAACTGCACCCTCCATATATATCCAGTACAAATCAAAACACAAATCATTGAATGTCTCGAAAGTGCTAAAATTTGGATAGAGCGTTTATGCTATGCAGGGCAGAATAAACTCTTCAACTGTGAAATTGTCTAAAGCACTCGTTGAAGCCGTTAGCATATCATCCACAGTTGGAAATCATCACCCTTTCCAGTCTCTTTTCATTCGGAGAGTAAGGAGGGTGGTTAGGAGAGTAAGGAGGGTGGGGCACAAGTGTCATGCCTTGCTAATTCGAAGAGCTGTGTGCCCAGGTGCGTTGTCGTGGTGAAGAAGCCATTCACCTGACTCAATTCTGGCCTTGCCTTCTGCACTCTCTTGCAGTCGTCTCAAAAACCCCAAGTAATAGTCTTGGCTCATCGTCTGATCTCTTGTGACGAATCCCTTGTGTCAAAAAACAGTCCAACATGATCTCCACATTCGATCTGATCTGCTTGGCATATTTGGGATGGGCTGGATTTGCAGTTTTTCATTGACTGGATGCCTGCTGTGTCTCGGGGTTGTAACCGCAGCACCAACTTTCGCCACCTGTTATGACCCTATACAAGAAGTTAGGACTACTATCAAGCTCATTTTTTGGCTCCTGGCACACAATCAGTCGATTATTTCTTTGATCTTCTGTGAGCATAAATTTCGCCGAAACACGCCTCATGCTCAAGTCTTCAGCCAAAATGCGCTAAATTGAACTCCAAGTAATACCAGAAGTTTCAGATAATTCTTCAATAGTGTACCGACGATCTTCATTAATTTTTCCCCGGACTTTTGAAACACATTTCTGCTAGCTGAAGGGCGACCAGTGCAAGGTTGATCATCGTTGCTCAATTCTCTATCTTTGAAACGAGAAAACCACTCCAACACTCGTGCACGACTAAGAGCTTCCTCTCCGTAATCTTTTTGAAGCATTTCAAGTGGTTCGCTGCCTTTTTCCCTATTTAAAAACAAAATTTCAAAAAAAAATATTTTTTCTTTAAACTTAGATATGATGATTTCGACCATAATAAAAAAAATACTTTGCCAGAAAAATCACGCGACAGAACAAAAGCTACTGACTGGCAGATATATAGGACACTATATAAAGACACTGAGAGCAGTCCCGTTACTTTTAGGTAGGTATAGAATACCAGTTCTGGGCCACAAATGAAGAGGAGGGGATAACGTCACTGATTATGCTTCCGGAAGCATAATCGGTGACGTCATCTTTCTTCAACTGATTTGTGGCCCAGAACTGATATTCTTTACTCACTGATAGTGATTCGCAACACGTTTTGACAAGCAAACACCTATGTGCGTAAAAAACACAAGCATTCATGGGCATAGCGAATTTTATGTCAAATGCACAACTTTTCCTTGGTCATCTTCAAATTCCTTGTACACAAAAATATTTTTTAAAAAAAGCAATTAATTTGTCATGTTGTCAATTTTTCAATAAAGATTGATTGATATGAGAATCGAATTAGATCGTTCAATGCGTTTCCAAAAAGCGTGACGAACACGACGTGGTGACATTGCGGAAAGAACACCTTCGGAATCTCTCGAACTAAATGATATATCAAGCCACTTCTCATATAGGGAAATCTTTGTTACGTTGGTGCGTGCTTCTCACCCCCAGCAAAAGTTGCAGAATAACACCACCATATGCTACCGATCCCACGGTCGACAAAAAGTTTACATCAGTTTAGTGCTTGTAAAAAGTTATACAACAAAATCAGTGAAGTTGACATTTCAACCCCTTACCCAAAACACGAGACCTCTAACCAATAATTTCCTGTCCTGACTCGAGCTGAAACAGTGTGTCGGAAAAAATATTGCACAGCTGCCTCTTGAGACGGACAGGCACAATTTTGCATTCTGAAGATTGCTTCAAACCTTTTTGGAAAAATATATCGACTGTTAAGTATTTTACTATCGAACATTTTATAGTTGCATTAACTCTTCAGTGTAAAGTAACTCAGATTTTCTAATGTCTAATATTGTTAAGAATTTCTCATGAGACAAACAAAATATTTATTCGCATAGTGTTTAGCAGGCTACTACTTTCAGTGTGCATGTACTGGGGGTGGTCAGTAGCATTCATGTAGCAACAACAATTGTAATTGTTACTAATTACAGACGCGTGTTTTTCTGGACACTAACCGCTATTTTCGAATTTTCCGCTCGCTTACTCACTGCTTCTTTAATGATATATGTGTATATGCTCGCATGACATGAAAATCCAATTGACTTTTTGAATCCTTTGTTCAATTGCAGGTGACCTGAGGCAAGGCACAGGTGAACCGATTTCGGTGAAAATGCTCACGAACGATACAAAGCCGACATCAGGGAAGGAGGTATTGTGTAAAGTGTGCGGCGACAGAGCATCTGGTAAGCATTACGGGGTTGCGTCTTGCGATGGATGTCGTGGCTTTTTCAAGCGCAGTATCCGAAGAAACTTGCAATACGTTTGTAAGGAAGGTGGCGAATGTAAGATTGATGTAATGCGAAGGAATCAATGTCAAGCATGTCGTTTTGCAAAGTGTTTGCTGGTGAATATGAGAAAAGAAGGTAAGCCGAATCTAGACAGTGCGTATTATTTTATATTTAACTAGGTAAATGTGTCCCTTTCTTTATCAAAGTTAAATGAAGGTTAGCTGCATAAAAGGAAATAAATAGAAAAGCTAGAAAAGTAATCAAGCTCGCGAGCCACTTGGATACACCCAAAATTTTCAATTTGAAGCGCTAGTGATTTTAGTTTGCTTCAAAGTAGTGTGTCTTTGTTTGCTCAACATGCAAAGAACCTCTCCTCAATCCTGATAAATGTAAGGGACTCATGATAAATGGAAATGTTAGCTGAAATGTCTTGATAAATAGAGATATCAAATTAGACATATAATTAAAGAATTAAATTAGACAACATTCAACGGGCCATTGAGATCAAGTTTCTTGGCAGAATTATTAGTTGCAAATATTCAGATGTGAATTTTGCCAATTAGAAAATGATAGCTACCAAACTGGAGTTGAATGAAATTAGAAGGGTTACAAGAGTTTAGCGTGGTCTACTGGCAGATAAGTGTCCGATTCTTTATAAGTCCATTTTTAGATCAAAAGTTGATAATCACCTCTCCACATCTTCTGACTCGCTTGGTTGTTTGCTAAAAACTGTCGATGCACATAAAGCCAAACTACTAAAAAGATTTCAGGGCTTGTTTATCTACTTGATATCTCATCTGCTCGTGATAATGGTTCAAATAATATTTTTGTCCTTACAGATTCCAATCAAGCCTGCTTAGAATTGGGTTGCAATTCATGGAATAAATCTGGAATTAATACGATACATAGTGTATGTGTTGATGCCACAAAGAACAGGGAAAATTATGTGGATCCCTGGGCATAAGAATTTGTTAGAAATGAATCAAGTTGATTATAAGTAGAGCCTCAAAAAAATGTTAAATAAAATGAGCTGAAAATGTTTGTGAAAATGTTACAAAAAAAGACCGAAAATTGTAATAGAAAATGTTAAATCAATTTAATTCAGATGTTCATAAAATAGAGCAACAAACATAAAAAACTGAGAAAGAAAACTTCGTTCTGTACCATTTTTCATTCTGAATCATCTTTATCGTCAAAAAAATTATTGTATTGAAGGATATTGAGCATTGCAATTTGTGATTGAGGGGGAGAGTTACGTCTACTGGATAAAATGTACTTATAAATGGACAATGAACGTTCCGCATCTACTGATGTCATTGGTGCAAAATTTGGTGTGATTTTGTGATCCACTGGTAGATCGGTGTAAAAATCTACATCAGGGTTCTTTGATAGACTTTTTTCGATTCGGTCTCATTGATCACAGCGAGTAAATTTTTCATAGTTGATGCACATTTTTTCGTTTATTTAGAAATAGGAAATTTCTAATGAAACAATGATTGCTTATTCAGTAATTGTTCCAGTTTGTTTCAACTCGTATTAATTATACTGTCAAAAACGCCGAATGAATCATGATGTGAATCTGCTTTAGTTTAATCATCGTTAAATCATTATTGAAGTTTATCTTTGTTTATTTAACAAAATAAATGAAATTTTGACGCTCTCAGTTTTCTGTTGAATAAATATAAAAAATATTGTTTGGTAGACTTTCATATTATATGAATGTACTATATTCATCTTTTCGATTGATTTGAGCAAATTGTGAGCGATCAATCGAGAAAATTTTTTAAATTTCTACTAAAAGTGTGAAAATGGCAGAATATTGTTAAATTTCCTATGAAAAGTCAGAAAAGGGCGGAAAAATGTTAATTTTCCAAAAAACAACAAAAAATGTTGAAAAGTGTTATTTTAACAATTTTAACATTTTTTTGAGGCTCTAATTATAAGTCAAGGGAGGGTTTCTTTAGAGGGACGGAATACATGACGTTTTTTGGTTGTAACCGAAAACCAACCGAACCGAACGAAACCGCTTCATACATACACGGCTCTCACACGGTTCATATTAGGTTTTGTGTTTTCTTCCTCAACTTTGCTTAGTGACGTCAAATTCATAAAAGTCATCAAAAATTTCTACACAATCGTTTTCTCATGCCCCTTGCGTCTTAAATTTTTCTTCATATTTTGCACAAGTTTTGTCCCACAGCGCTATTGTAAATTGCACAGCACAAACCCGCCGATCCACAGCAACATCTGATAAATCCCTCATTTTATCAGAAAAACTGCAACTGACAATTTCAAAAAAATTGGAGGTAATAATAAAACTAGCTAAAACTGACTAAACTAACTAAGTAAAACGTCTAAATATTTCAAATTAAGAGATCCAAACTGATAATTTATAAATTTAAAAAAAAATTCAAATGATCCAATAAGGTTAAAACCGAAACTAAACCGTGCATGAGTGAACGCCTTGATTGTTTTCTGTTCCCTGCACACGAATTCACACCTAATAGAAACCTGATGAGGTCTATTCGTGTCCAGGGAGTGTTCGGTGCTATATGGTTTCTATTAGGGACTGAATAGAAACCGAAGCACCGTTTCACACTTGTCGGCAGCGATCGAAAACGAACCGAAAACGAACCGAAAACGAACCGAACCGAATGGAACGTCATATGTGTGAAACGAGCCTAATAAAGAGCACATCACACAGTAATGGAAGTTCTAAGAGGCATCAAAAATAAACATTTAAAAATATATTAAATTAAAAAAAAAGTTGAAGAAAAAAGAATTAAACAAATTTTCAAAGTAATTTTAATTTTATGTCAAGTCACTCTAGATGTAAGGATAGGAATTAATTTTTTTTTTGTTGATAGTACGTCGATCCTAGTTTCTCTCATTCAAACAAGACTGTTTAGTTTTAAGCACATCGTTTTTTAGTTCATCATAAATCAAAATCCATATTGGAAATATAATACTTATGTCTTGTTTACTTGTGTTAAAAAAAATTGTACTGTTGTCTCTGAATGTGAAAAGCTTTTTCGTACAGGATCATATTCAAGCCACTCGGTTTTTAGTGCATGATTGCGTACTTGACCTTTTCGCTAGAAATCACAGGTCTAGCTGTGTACTAGCATTTCTTACTGCTGCGAATAGGAGAAGTTTTGGTTAAAATCACAAAAGCCTTCTGCGTTTTGGTAAACCAAGCACCCGGAAAGTGATTATTATGGAAAGGCTGCAAGGACGCCTTTTTGGACATTTTAAACTCACCATTTGGGAATTTTAGGAAGGTCCTTTTCCAGGACCTTGCGCAGCATTGAGGTATCTTTTGCAGCTTTCACAGAACGATTTTAATGATTTCCTAATGGGGGTCTTAACCAGATTTATATATCTTTGTGAGATTTTGCAACCGTTTCAGCCATCTTCTGTGTTGCTATTACAAGCTTGAAGTTACCTAATAGCTTCCTCTATCTTCTTAGTACCCGGTTCAACCAAGTAATATATCAAAAGCAGAATTTTCGTTAGGGGAGATAAAAAAGGGAGAAATCTCATTATTTGGAATTAATAGCCCCACGGAAATTATGAAATTAAACATTGTGTTTTCACTGATCTTCCACTGGTGGCTGCTCCCACTGGTCTGCTAGTAAGCAGCCACCAGAAGTCCCGTTCTCTCGGATACAGTGCACTGCAAAAATTACGCAAAAATTACGCTGTAGCAAAAATTACGCATTTTAGCCTGCCATTATCCCGGTACTGCAAAATGACCAATGCCAGGTCCCGGCTTAAAAAATATCTGAAACAATGAAAATCAAAATGATCTTCGGCCTTGTTGATCTTCTATCATAAACGATTTTTGCCTCCTTAATAGAACTGAGCCCGCAGATCATGGGGTTCGTTACGGCACCTATTCAAGCTCAAAATAGAGGGATGCTTGCAATTTTGCCAATTTTTTGCTCAGAAGAAAGGACGACGCTTTGGTATGCTGCAAATTGATCTAAACAAACTTTATATCTTCCAGGCATGGAAATGTTCAGTTAAAGTCCACCCGATCTCAGTGAAAGTAACTCTGTAGGAGAGAAGTGGACAATCAAAAAAGGAGATTCTTTACATCCTTTTGAAAGCAAGAAGTAGCTTAGCATCATTCGGTATCTTATTTCAAGCACTGAGAAGATTGCCTAATCGCATAATATCACCAGGCTGAAACCATCATCGCCAGTTTTTCATGGTATTTATTTACTTTGCCATTCCAAGCTTCAATGGAGCTTTGATTGAGCTTCAATTCAAAGTTTGCTAGTTCTTTTTTGATTGATATAAACATATGTTAATTCAAAAGGTGACAAAATGTTATGTTCTAATGGGGGAAATGCATTTTTTCGGCCTGAAAAATGGCTTGAAAACAAATATCCACAAAGATTATATTTTCATCGAGCAAATATATGTAGGTAATCGAAAGAACTCAATCCATTTACGTTTTTACTACTAGTAACTTAAACTACCCTAGTTCATCACAATTATTATGCATCTACATGTTGGCTCAAATCAAATGAAATCTCTTATGTCATTTTCATAAATTATCTTTGTTCAATGTCATAATAAAAATTTATGCAAACAATCTCGTTCATCTCCCCTCGATCAAGAAGAATAAAGTTTCTTTTCCAAATAGACGAAAATAAACAGGGTGTAACCAGACGTCACCATTGCTGGTTTACTAATTGATATCTATTGTGTCAGCTGACACTTTCACATATTTAACTTCGACCACACCACTTCAGCCTACATCCCTTGTCCAAATAAATCATTCTTGTTGCACACTATCGCTCACACCCAAATTTCATAAGTGTTTTTGGAAAAGTTTTTTTTTTACTGACGGAAGCATGTTGCGAGAAATCAATCGAAGGACAATAGGTCGAATTTCACCCTATTAGTAATGGACGTTAACTACTGGCTGAGTACGAATAGCTGTGCAAATAGAAAATGTGCAGTGGCCACTTTACACTTTAACCCGCACATAGAACGAATGTTTGATTATGTCTCCGGCACACGTTTGTTCACATTATACAATTGTGTTGAGGTTCGAATCAACCTTACAAAATGATAGTATTTTCACAAGAGAACTAACTTATTATGCCGGGTTCACACACATGGCAAATGTTGGCGAGCCGAGTGTGTAAATGGTCCCCTTGTTTACTTTCGGCTGTTTTTTTTACATGCGAAGATATGGAGGGAAGTAATTTCACAAGTTCCTCGACGAAACGTTTGCCATATGTGTAAAACAGGCATTACATTTTTCAAGCAACAAATGGAGTACGATTTATGAATTGAAATCCAAATAATCAAAAACGCATGGAAAACGATACAATCATCAGTGGACAGCGTATCATTGTTGTGATGATGTGCATCATTGCGGGTATCATTAATTTTGTTTGCTTCCGCTAATCAATTGCACGCATTGAACAAAGTTGCACAAAAAGTAAAAAAATTAGTTGAAACAAAGTAAATTTTCGATAGTACTCATTTGACTATTATAAGTTTAATTTGGTTGTTGGAACTATTACCCATCATCAAAGATTCATAAGAAAGCTCCAGTGATATTACCAATATAAAAAAAAATTGCGCACAGAAACCGCTAGAGGAAATGTAGAGAATAGTGCAGATTTTGAGTGCATATTCAACCATATGCGCTCTTTTTTTCAGCCAACCTGTTTCGAAGGCCATGTACTACTTTGAAACTTATTGGGTAGACAGGTTTCCAGCGCTTCCACTCGCATGAATTTCAAAATTTAGGAAACTGAAACGTTTTTTACTTAGCTTATATCTTATAAGACTGATCTTATAAAACTATCAAAGCAGCTTCTCCTATAACATAAATGATGAAAAGGATCAGCACTTGCAACACTTTACCAGCATTGCAGCCAAAAGTCTACCATAACTACTTCACGTCAAAGTCATCTTACTCTGTGAATTTCGTTTTCACCCGGCGATTTCATCGAAAGCTATATGAATAAAAATATATTTGAGGTTACCTCTTTGCAAAGTATTTTTCTTCCTTCTTTTTCCAACGGAATTCAACATTATCTTGTGAAATTCCCATGTTGCTTTATCTTCCCTCTCTTTGATTCGCAGCGATCCTCAAGAAATTGAATCCTTACTCGAGTGTCTTGATGTCAATGTCGGTTGTGCTTTTGATAGTATCCCAAACCTGTTGATCAAGCTAGTTTCATAGTTTTTGTGTGTTCTTTTGTCTATTATATTTAGCCTCACCTCAGTCTTTCCTCTGACCCTTCTGAATCAGTTGGAAATCTGCTTATATTTCACCCAACCACAAGTCTGAACATCCAAGCTGCAATTCCAACTATCGTCCCACCACAATCCTACCTTGTTTTGGTAAATTTTATCAAAGAGCTGTTTACAGCCGGCAGCTTCCTTTCCTCCATCTTTTCCTTGATCCTGAGCAACATGGTCACATCAAAGTTAGATATCCCACCTCTAATCTTATATCCTCTACTAACTTGGTTGTTTCTGCTTTAGACCAACGGAAACAAGTGGGTGTGATGTACACAGACTTTTTAAAAGCTTTTGATTCTGTTGATCACAAAATTCTTCTTGCAAAGCTTCGAGACTATGGAGTGGAGTGACTTTGTGGTCGTACCTGTGCTACAACTGCGCATTCCACCACCACTTCCTCTTTCTGTCCGCTTTCGGGAATTCCTCAGGGCTCCATTCTCGGTCCATTATTATTCCGAATTTTTATCTATGATCTTCTTTCTTTTATTCGTTCTCCCTGCCTATTGTTTGCCGATAACTTCAAAGTGTTTAGAGTGATTGAGTCTACCGAGACTGCCTATAACTCCAAAATGATATTTGTGCTCTGTGCAACTAGTACTCTAAAAATTCACTTACTTGAAACATATCCAAATGTCGTCAAATGTGCTATATGTATAAAATGTGACCCTTAATATATTTCTACGCTCTGTCAGAATCTTCTATTAGGGCTGTTGGCAATTTTAAGGACCTTGGTGTGTTCTTTGATTCAAAGCTAAAATTGTTGCACATTGCGTATATAACCAACAAGGTCCCCCTTTTGTTCCGCTTCATCTTTAGATGCTCTGGTTCTTTTTAGTAATGAGTAATGGCAGTAATGAGGCGGTAGGTTTATTCGTTCATTGTTGTTTAAATTCAACATGCCTTGCTGTGGATATATTGATCGTCTTTCCTTATTCCAAATTCCTGCATTACATTCCTGACGAGTGTTCCTTGACGATTGCTTGCTCTTCAAACTACTCCACTGCTTTATACTATCTAGTATTAGCTAAACGCAGTAATTAGGTATTCAGCATTAATCGATCAGATATAAGGTGCGCCGTCTTTTATGTCGGTATGTAAACATTGAATAACTTTAAAAAAAGCAATTGATTTCTATATATGAGGTATTTTTATTCAATTAGGTTGTTTGCAATTTATTTGGTCTAATCTTTGAATACAACATCAATTAAGTGGCCGCGTTTATTGGCCGAAGCAAAATATGCCCCTTTCTCTGCGTTTTCCATTCCCTTTTTAGAGCATCTCGGGTGATAAAGCGATGATTTCGGCACACATGTTTGCCCTGAGCTCGTCAATGGTCCGAAGCTTGCTGGCGTACACTTTGCTTTATAAATAATCCCACAAAAAGAAGTCTAGATAGGTCAAATCTGGAAATCTAGGTGGCGAGTCAATGTCGCGTCTTTTTGACATCTGACGTCCAGGGAATTTTCGTTCCAGAAACTGAATTGTGTGATTTGCAGTGTGGCATGGCGCACCTTCTTGTGAAAGTCAGTAACCATCAAAATTTTT
Organism: Nemotelus pantherinus; assembly: GCA_963978885.1. Lineage (NCBI taxonomy): Eukaryota > Metazoa > Arthropoda > Insecta > Diptera > Stratiomyidae > Nemotelus > Nemotelus pantherinus. The sequence goes on from OZ022264.1 coordinate 216,494,825, forward strand.
TTAATGTATTTGCCGGCAGATATAATGAGCCAACATCCACCGATATCGATTTGCATCAACTGTTCCATTTGCTCTGTAAAAAATATGGCACAATAATAGTTTTGGCACAATCGTCGGCCCAAACAGTCAACTTTTGTACATGCAATGGTGATTCATGGATCTCATGTGGATTCTCCGTTCCCCAAATGCGGCAATTTTGCTTATTAGCGCTGCCAGAGAGCGTGAAATGGCCCTCGCTAGTCATCAAAATTTGCTTCCAAAAATCAGGTTCAGTGTCAACCATTCGAGTATCTGTTTGGCCGTATTCCAAGCGGCATGGACAGTCTGTCAGCAATATTCTTTATGTTAATTGCACTTTATACGGAAACAAATGCAAATCATCCTTCAAAACGCACCGCAAAGTAGTTCCACTGACATACGACACTTATGGGTTCTGGACAACGCTCTCCTTCTCTGACCCCTTCAACCAGTTCATTAGAACATCTTGGTCGTCGATCTCCCACTGTTCCGTTAGTCCGGGGAAATTTAACATGGTGCTTCGGCCAAATTTGGGGAAAGCTGAATTTTGGTGTCAACCTTGATACTGGCGTGTTGAACAAAATATCAAAAGTCCCCATTGATTCGAGCGCTGCGTTACTTTTTATACGGGGTCAAAGGTCACCAAAAGTGACCTTTCATAAATATCTCAGTAACGGTCACGTCTTCAAAAAAAAACAATGTATGACGAATTTGTAGCTTAAAAAGTTTTCAACAAAAAAGATCATAAAACTTTTTCTTGTAACCATAATCGTTTTTGAGATATATTGATCTGGACATTTGCTACCAGCAGCATCCTCTTTGTCAAAGGCATGTTGATATTATCCGATTTTGATTACGACTTGGAATGTTTGTGAGTTTATTTTTTATGTTTAAGAGGCGCATGAAAAAAAACATGTAAACAAACTTATCCATTCCAGGTAGATGGAAAAGTGTGCTCCGAAAAGTTATCCCTCCCCCCCCCTTTTCCATAAACTGGTACCCTGGAGCTTCCATCACAAGTCTTCCGAAATGAGCTCGTTGCCTACTCTTTGCCCACTGTTAAACAAGATAAGATCACTTTTTATCTTGTTCATTGCCTATTCTTGACATCGCAGGACCAGCCCTTCATCCACACCCTACTCACACCCTACCCACACCCTCAAACGATCCACCCCAAAATACCCGGTTTTTCAGTTTTTTTTCCATACCGTCTTATCCCATGAACGATTAGGGCAAGGTCACGTAATTTCAAATGCAAATTGGTTTCGAGACGTCCCTTCGGCGCTATGCAGTCATCAAAGGATTGGTAAAAAGACTGATTATTCGGGGATAGTCTGCAGTGGGTTTAGCTCCTATAATGTCAAGAATGAGCATTTATAGAATTATGCCAGGATATTCTGTTGCTTTTTCATACTCCTAGGGCCAGGATATATTACAAAACCTATTTTCACCTGCAATGTTGTTGTTTGGTCCTGCTCCTTCGTAGAATATCCCATAAATGATGCAGCAATACAGCTTATTTCCGAGAAGAGAGTAGTGAGCAGATGTTCCTACAAGTTTTATGGCAAAGGAAGGCGAGGGGTAGTGGGAACTTTTCGGAGTACACTTTTCCACCTACTCTGGAGTCTGGTAGATAAGTTTGTTTACATGTTTTTTTTTCATGCTCTTCTTAAACATAGAAAGACAAACTCACAAACATTCCAAGTCGTAATCAAAATCGGATAATATCAACATGCCTTTGACAAAGAGGATGCTGCTGGTAGCAAATGTTCAGATCAATATATCTCAAAAACGATTATGGTTACAAGAAAAAGTTGTATAATCTTTTTTGTTCAAAATTTTTTAAGCTACAAATTCGTCATACATTGTTTTTTTGAAGACGTGAGCGTTACTGATATATTTATGAAAGGTCACTTTTGGTGACCTTTGACTCCTTATAAAAAGTAACGCAGCACTCGGATCGATGGGAACTTTTGACATTTTGTTCAACACGCCAGTAAAAGCTTCACACCAGAATTCAACTTTCTCCTAATTTTTCCGAAGTTTCGCCTTTTTTATGTCGGATTTCACTGGGCTACGCGCTCAACAGAATTTGACACCATTTGACGAATAGTGTTCTCAGATGGTGCCTGTGTTGCCCTGATTCGCATAAACGTTCTTTCTACATTTTTGCCATTTTTGAGCTTACAACGAATTCAAAAACTACATACTCTATTACATCATTCTGCAAAATATGAAAAACCTATCTTTTATAGAAGCTTATTAAAATCAATAATGGAATATCACCCCAACTACAAAAAACTCTAGCGCACCTGAACCGCTAGAAAACTAATTTTCGAAGAAATTGTCTTTGAGTGACAAAAAAGTGTGGAAAGACGGAATACACTGTTTTTTAGAATCATATCAACCATTCCTTATCCAAAGCAACAAAACTCAACTATAACACATATAATTCAGTGCTGGCAACACTTTCCGAACGAAGCAGCAATAAGTCTACCATAACAAGCTCATACTCAAATCAACGTATCCTTTGAATTTCGTTCTCTTCGCAGGATTTCATCGAAAGTTTCAGCGGTTAAACGTTGTTTGAGGCTGCCATCCAAAAAATGTTCAAAACTCGAAAAATTTAAAAAAGAATTCCTTATTTTTATTGCAAATGCTTCGCATATGAGAACGTTGTTTGAAGCATCTGTTGGTGCAATATTAACGGAAATGGCTAATGCTGGTTAGCCTGTGTCAACAGCAAAGCATAATACATACCAAATCTGCTTCACGTTAAGTTAAACCCAACCAGTAAATTTCGTTTCGATTGAATCACTGCGCTGGAAGTTATACGGGTGAAAAGAATTTTAGGGTTGCCACCCTCAAAACTTTTCAAATTTTTAAAGCGTTAATATTTCTTGTTAATTTTCATTGCAGGATCATTTCCATTTGGAAATCTAATGACATAATCGCTCAGTAAAGAAATTAAACAAAATTACAAAAATTGTCATAGCTGGCAGCCCTTTCATGATTTTGGTACGAAATTTCTACGACATTTCGTTCACATTAAAGTCCATTTACTGCGTGTACTTCGTTCTGATTTCTACACTGGACCGGAAGTTATAGGGAAAAAAGCTTTATTTTGCTGAGCAAATTTGCAAGATTTAGGAGACAAAAATCACCATAGCTGGCAACTCTATTCTAATTTTTCAGCCAAATTTTCATCAAATGTTATATAGAGTAAGATCCAAGTACTGAATGAATCTTGTCAAAATCTGATGGCTGAATCGAAAGTTATAGGCCAAAAACCAGTTTTTTTTCTCAGTGATTTTTCAAGATGGTCCCACTGGCACAGGGTTGCCCGCATTTCAAAATCACTTCTATCAGACCTGGTCTTAGCTAATACCAACATGTTCTGCAAATTTCACTATGATCGGATAATCCGGTCGTCAGTTCTCGTGAACAGAACTTTCGAGTGCTGAAAATAGAGGTAATTTGGTGATGGGTTGCCGTTCTTGTGCAAATCGGAATTTTGAAAATTTTAATATGACATGATGGACAAAGGTTAAAATTTATCAGTGATTTGATTTTTTTGTCAAAAATCAAAAATTTTTCAGGAAGGTCAATGATTTGAAGGTTTTTTTTTCAAGAGCCTGCCGTAGCTGCAGAGTTACCCGCACTATCTTGAAAATCAACGTGTGCTAAATCTTAGTCAACATTAATACGCTCTGCAAATCTCACGACGATCCATTGCTTTTCTTAGAAGTAATGACAAATCAAAATTTGAAAAAAAATCCTTGCCTACTTTTAGGCACCCTGCACCCACACACGGCTCAAAATTTTCAACTCTTTATCATAAACGAGCTTAGAACATAATTAGTTTTCATTCCCAATACTTTTCTTTAACAAAAATTTACACTGCTTGGATATATAGGAGTACCTCAAAATTCACTAAAACGCTCGCCGCCGCCAAAAGGTTTAGAGTATCTGAATTTGAGATAGTTGTGGACCTACCTACTATATACATCTACGTTCTCCGAAAATTTCAGTTCAATCAGATCGGCCACTCCAGAGATTACTTCTATTAACCGATTTGCTGATATATATATATATATATATATATATATATATATATATATATATATATATATATATATATATATATATATATATATATATATAAATAAAGAAATATGAATTTTCGGCGAAACGAGTTTAATACTAGGCGCGTTTTTTTGCTCCTCTATCCAGCGGAGAGTAGAATGAGAGTAGAGTAGACGCATTGAAAACAACAACAACACTCCTACACCAGTGAATTCACTGGTGTAGGAGTGTTGTTGTTTTCAATGCGTCTACTCTACTCTCATTCTACTCTCCGCTGGATAGAGGAGCAAAAAAACGCGCCTACTATTGTTCTTCGAACATTAGTAAAAACGTCGCATTGGTTGGCATAAACGTTCTTTCTACTGTAGATAGAACGTTTATGCTGAACATATTTCGTTGCATGTTATCGCAAAAAAGTCTTATCTACTTAAAACCTTTCTTCCACAAACATTTTCAACGTGAAAGCTTTTACTTCAGATGTATCTCGCGTAAACGTATTTGTATCCATGTTCAAACTTTCGTCCCGTTTGAAGACGTCCGCAGCATTTAGAAAAACACAAAACATTGAATATCTCGAAAGTGCCAAAATGCAGATAGAACGTTTATGCGAATCAGGGCAGTGTTGACCAAGATATTTTCGACGATATGCACGTTAAGTTAACACAATTGAACGATTATTTTCAATGTACAGCGTCACTATTTTGACCCGTTGTTTCGATACGAAGCGATCAATGGTGAAAATTATACTGAATTGACGTTTTAAAAACATGACTGATAAGTCAATCGGTTGACAAATTTTACATATCGATATAAAACGTGGCGCACCTTGTAGATAGATCTTCACTAAAGTTTTCCCTGCTCTTCGCGCGGTCTGAAGTTTATTTTAACTCGCGATTTTGGCGTATCCCCATGAAATTTTCAGCTTCGTCCATTTTCACTAACGTTGCCTCTATTTAAATTTTAAATCAAAGATTCAATACTTAAAGCTTATTATCACGCTTGATTATTTTTATCATTGTTGTACTTTCTTATATGTTAACTTATGTATTCCTTTAATTCGTAGATTCGTTATTGATTTCCTTAGTCTATTTAGGGTTGTTTACTAATGTTCTATTTAGGGCTGTTTGATAATGTTCATTTTGGCCAAAAATTCATATTTCTATATATATGTATATGCATATATATATATATATATATATATATATATATATATATATATATATATATATATATATATGCATATATATATATATATATATATATATATATATATATATATATATATGTATATATACATACATATGTATACATATATCATCAAAAATTTCAGTGAAGAAATCTGACGTACGCGCCATCTGATTGAACTGAAATTTTCAGGATACATTGGTGTATATGCTGAATAGTGCTAAATTTCACAAAAAGTTAATAATCTTTAACCCTTTGGCGCCGGCGGCCATTTTAGTGATATTTTAAATATACATTTTTTTGTGTCAATACATAACTTTTGCAAAAATAAAGTTTATGAAATGAATTTTGAACGTGTTTCAAATGTGAATATGATAATTTTTTTGACATTTTCAACTCTATTTGTGCGCTAGGTGGTTAAAAAATAAAAATAAGGTTGGGAAAATTCGAAAATGTTTGAATTGCGATAACTTTTGACCAGATAATCAAATCATTATGAAACTTACAGAGCATAAAGCTGTTACTAAGTTGTAGACATGTGCTGAACGTGCTGACAAACCTGCAGCTATGGCAGGCATTGAAAGTGAAAACTTTTAAACCATCGACTATTTTGAAAAATTTTCGTCTCTTACAGTGAAAACCAGCTCATATAGAAATTTCATGCTTTGTCTATGCAACCAATGCAAAAATTTTGAATTTTTACATCGGACAAAAACGGTAGCCCTCCTCCAATTCACCTATATTTTAAGTATCAAAAACTCCTGTTCACGATGTCACGATCAAATTATTAGATACAAATGAAATTCCCAGAATGTATTGGTATTGAGTAGAACCAGGTCTGATAGAAGCGATTTGGAAATGCGGGCAACTCTGCGCCAGTGGTGCCATCTTGAAAAGCTATAAAGAAAAAAAACTACTTTGTGCTCTATGAATTCTGATTCAGTTACCAGATTTTCATGAAATTGACACAGTAGCTGAACCTTACTCTAAGCCATATTTGATAGAAATTTGGTTGAAAACTTCGATTGGTGCTTCCAGCTATGGTAATTTTGGTGTCTTTGGTTTTGAAAATTCGCTCAGGAATCTAAAGATTTTTGCCCTATAGCTTCCAGTGCTGTCTTGAAATCAAAACGAATTTTATATGATAAATAGAACTTATTATAGGCATTATGCAGAAAACCATAATAGGGTTGCCAGCTATTGTTGGTTTTGTATTTATTTGCAATATCTTTATTAAGCGATTTTATCGTAAAGTTTTCAAACGGTAATGATCTTGTAGTGACTGAATTATATTGTTAGGATGTAAAACTGAAAACAAAGCTGCCAGCAACCAATTTACCCAAAATAGTGTAGCCATTAGATTAAAAGGCCAGTCAGTCAATAATTCAAGTTTCCCTAGAATCTGTCAATCGCTTCTCTCCATACTGATTGATTTATATTTTTGAACTAGGAAAAAGCGTTACAATCTGGTTTTCGAAAAACCTAAATTTTGTAATTTGATTCGTTTTCAGCTGTACAACACGAACGAGCATCCCGGTCATCATTACCACCGACTTGCAGTTTAGTCAGCATACCGTTTGATTTATATTCAGCACCTAAAGTGCTACCTCTGAGGCCGGCCAATATGTTTCTTCCGCTACCGACTCTGATGCCCAACGACCTGATATATAAGACAATCGACAATCAGTTCTCAAATGGTTACCTGAGTTTTCAAGGAGAAACGCCTTCTGCCAACACAACGTTTGACAAAACACGATGTCCACTTTTGGTAGAAAACAATAATGATCGAAACTGCAGTAAAACCGATGACTACACAAACCGACCGGATCCACTCCGAAATACAGCCTTACCAAAAATAGATGATGCCAGCAGTAAAGAGATCATATTTGAATCTGCAGCTAAACTTCTGTATTTTGCTGTGAAGTGGGCTCGATCGATTCAATATTACAATCATTTGCCGTTGCGAGATCAATCAACGTTGTTGGAGGACTCATGGGCGGAGCTTTTCCTTGTGATGGCATCTCAGTGGGGTCTTCCACTTGAAAGTAGTAATAGCAGTTTTGCAAAGAAGCGATTGAAATTTGAAAGGATTCGTTTTTATTTCAGATTTGAGTCCGACAAAAGAGTTAGAAAATATCCGACACTTGCTTCAGCAGTTCAGGGCTTTGAAAGTTGATGTCACCGAAGCGTCCTGCCTCATGGCTCTCATACTATTCAAAACGGTCTCAATTACTAGCTCCGTAAGCTTTGAACACATACGCATAGTCAAGGATCAATGCATAACATACTTAATAGAGAAGTGTGGAGCGTTTCGTTTGGGACATATTTTGCTACTGTTGCCTTTAGTGAGAGCTGCAGCTATTCCAAAATACATTCAGGTAGGATAAAATAATATATTTTATAGAGTTTAAAAAATAAGTAATTTAAAAGCTTTTTTTAATTTTTCATCATGTTATTATTTGACATTATGTTCAAACTATCTCGCGTCACAAGAGTGTGTCACAGAAATAATCCGATAAAGATAACATTGTTTATACGCAAAAGGTTTTTATATAATTATTGAGGCTCATAGCTGCAGAATTTAGCTCTTTTTGACAATGTGAAGGGGACTCTATCAAACCAAATTGCATCGGGTCACATTTCAAATCAAAGAAGCAACTTTTACTTTTAGTTTAGTTTTCAAACCATATGTATTTGAAAGAGACGAAGGAGCATTTGCAGTTGTGGTGTTTTTCCTACCAGTAACTCAAGCTTTGTGCAATGTCTAATCTTGTTCAAGCCTACAAAAAATGTCACCCTGTTCACATATGTTAGCCTGATATTTTGCAAAGCTCTCGAGCATAGAATTCGCGTTCCACAAGAAACAAACGATGATGCCTGAATGAGTTTCGGAGTTGAATCAGTCTCCTTAAATGGGCCACAGACACGGAGATCGGGTTGCCGACTTGGTTGGAGACTTGCGATATTTGCGAACAAACTAGATCTGAGACTAGCCCACAGACTATGAATTTGGTCGTAGATCTTGCATATCTGCAACCAAGTCGTGGACCAGATCTCTGTGTCTGTGGGCCGTTTTACTCTAAGAATAGGTGCGAATTGAGACCCGTACGCCGTACACCAAGTGCGACGTGACATGAATCGACGTGACGCGAGTTTTTATAACTCCAATAGTTAGTTGAAAATGCCGTCACAAATACGGCGGAAAGGAGCTAAAGCGACCAAAACAACTACTAAAATTACCAAAAATATTATTATCCCAGATTTTTTACTGTGCGTGTAAGGCAAATTCCTCAACGAATGTAATTTTGTTTTCACAGATAACAATTGCAAACGATATGTACCCCAGATACGCAGCCAAATTTATACTGGCTGACTTTGAAAGCAAAAATGGGATGCAGCCCATATAAGAGCATTATGTTGCATCAAAATCCATCAAGAAAATACAGAAACTAATGGATTTTGGCTCATCCAGCCAAATGCATCTCAAAAAGAGCATTCACTGAAAAAAATCGACATGGCGCCCAGAGCGATGTAGCATAGCGCATTATTTATGGTCCCATACGCCATGTACATAGTACTCTGAGCCATGCAATATGGCTCCCAGCGCCATAACCTCAGAATCTACATAGCGCGTGGTCCCATGTTATATGGCGCAGCATTTATGGTGCCACACGCTATGTACATAGTACCCTGAGCCATGAAGTATGGTTCCCAGCGCCATAATTACATGGCGCAAAAATTATGGCCCCACACGCCATATTACATAGTACCATGAGTCATGTAATATGGCTTCAGTTGAAGAAGATAACTCCAATTATAACTCGCAGCCATACTGTGTGAGGGAACGTATAAATGTGAGTATCAACGATAGAAGCACTGTGGCCAGATTTGGCTGATTCCCGCCAATAGTGATATCTAAAAGTTGAATTGGCAGGGGAAGTTTTTTGATTTCGCGGGATGGCGGCTTTAGGGCTGTATAATGTTTTTGAAAAACTAAATTTGGGCTAGATATTGTTTTCAAAAACTATATTTGGGCTAGATATTGTTTTGAAAAACTATATTTGGGCTATATATTGTTTTTGAAAAATTCTATTTGGACTATACTATTAATCGGGACACATCGAAGAACCTAAACAATCGAACTATAAAAATACCGCGCATACAATTTCTTGAAGAAAATAACTATGCACTGAAAAAACACATAGCGCCAGACGCCATGTACTATAGTCCTCCACGCCATGTACCATAGTCCTCCACGCCATGCACTATAGTCCTCCGCGCCATGTACTATATGCTGTAAACACAAAACAGCGGCATTGCGGCAGCGGCGCCACAAGGGGAGGCATGAATGCCGCAGTTGAATTTGGTGAATCACAATGCAGCGACAATGTCGCTGTCAATGCAACCAAGGCACCAACCAAATTCATTTTTTTTTCTTTTGTATTGCTAAATCCTGTTGTACGAGGATTAGGTTGGCTTATCACAATACACATCAGCCATCGCTTGTCTATTCCACCAGACCATTCAACCTAATTCAAACCTAATTCAACCTAGTGGTGATGCCAACCTATGGTAGGTATCACCGCTAGCGGTGCGGCAAAATTATAAATTTGGCAAACTCTGCCGCTGCCGTAAATTCAGCCGCAGCCATTGTGGGCGTTACCATACAAAACAGTGCATTCTAATTTTTTGACAGCACTTTGCTGCAGCCCACTGCGTTTGCCGCAGTGGAAAAGGCTGTATTGTGATTAACCCAATAGTCCTCCACGCCATGTAATGGCATGGAGGACTATATTACATGGCGTGGAGGACTATAGTACATGGCGCGGAGGGCTATAAGCATAGCGCCTGCTCCTATGTACTTTTCGCCATGTACTATGGCGTGTGGCGCTATATTTTATTACAATCCCCAAATCGACTATGTACATGGCGCCAGAAGTCTATAAATTATGGCGTCTGGCGCTATGTATTTTTTCAGTGTTGAGAGTATTTCTTTGCAGGATATCCGAAAATTCACCTCACTATCCTAGATTATGCCTTTATCAACCATATAACCAACTTGTTGATACATCGCTGCCAAATAAGTGATCTGTTGAATGTCCGAACATATGGTGTAGCCAATATCGACATGGTCAATTGTCTTGGTGACACAATAATTCGATCCCTGGTTCTTACCATCAGCTGACTAACGAGGTACATAGAAGTAAAAATCAGCACAAAAAGCCTTCAACATCTATCTGTCAGCTATGACGATGTAAAAAGCTCTGGAGCTGATTCTCAAGTGTATGATGTCTTTCATTATCTCAAAGACGTTACCTGTAGTATGTCAGGAAACACAAAAGTCGCAGAAACTAATTGATTGTTCGATGAGTAACATTCTCATCCTTATGACATGAGTGACAGTGAATGAGAGAACATGAGTTTATAGCCACAACTGGCCTGAAACCGTACACCCAGGAACAGGGTAGAGGCGCGAAAGAACTAAAAAACAATGTTTCCAAAACACGGTGCAAAATGACGGGATGGCAATCAAATTTTACAGAGTGAATGTAAATTAAGCTGGCTGTGTCAGCAATAAACTTGAATGTATCCTTTGTCTGTCCTATCAGACGCACAAATGCCTTCAGCGTTTCAATCATCTGAAGAAACTCATTTTCCGATTTGGAAAAATCACCAGTCACGTGTTTTAGAACGTCCAGCTTAGCTGATTTGTTCTTCTCCAGAACCCAATGTCTCTTATGCTCAAAGAGTTATATGAAAAATTCACCCTTTGGGGTCGTTAACAAACTTTTATAAATTCTCTGCGAGTAGGTAATCCAGTCATTTTCTGTGTTGCTCTTACAAGCTCATGGGTAGTCTTTTTTAGCATTTTCTTTGAGCTTCTGCAGTTTTCGGTTCCACCAGGGAACCGTTTTGTGACATCTTCTCTTAGTGATTGAGGAGGCTTCTTCCTAGCTACCTATTCTGTTTCTATTTTGAGTATCCATCTGGAATCGTATTGACTTTGGTGACTTTATCCTACCACTAAGACACATTTCATTTGCACCAAGTCTATTAAACTTATTCTAACCAGTGTTTCTTGGATTTGGGCCCGTAGTTGAAGAAAAAACTAAGTAACAGTAATTAGTAAGTGAGGTCCAGAGATTCGCAACATTCAGTTAGTAATCTAACTATTGTAGGTGAATTTAGTGATATATCAATAAACGCTCTTGTGTTAAACTTGAAAAAAAAATGCGAGGAATCCTAGTTTTTAAAGTCATCAGTCACGCACAAATTATCAACTCATACAGTCTGCCTCTTTTAGCGTAAGATTTGTTGGTGCTCCAGCTGGTATGCTGGGAGCTACTATCGCAGCGCAATAGAAGCTCCAGACTCTCCAATTCAGCGTACTGGGCCAAGTAATTCAGTTCCTGTGCTGGCGGCGAGATTAAGAAGTCTGAGGTTGCATATAAGGATTGTCTCAGAAAGTTTTGCACCATTGAATTTGATTTAAAACAAAACACTGAAAGATATATTCAATTTTTTGTTTCTTTTGTAAATGTAAATCTTAGGCCTAAATTCTATTTATGCCTAAGATGTACATTTACAGAAATAATTTTATGGTTTTTTTTTAGCTATTTTTCAGCTTCACCTTTCTTTCTTTACATTTTTTCCTTCTATTGACCAGTATCCTTCTATTGACCTGAATTCTGAAGCACTGGGTGAGCTGTTAAATTTTTCAACAAAATACATATTATATTATATTATTGTTCGTTGAGCGTAATAAGCAGCAGCAAAATCAGGCCTAAATAATGTAGACCCGCCATAGTCATTTGAAAATGGTACCAGTCTTAGTTTCAGGGATTCTGTCAAGTACCATTCGACACTGGTTTTTACTTCTATGAAAAAAAAAAGCTCAAAGTTTTTTTTTTTCTACATTGACATATGACTTTGATATATGGGCCCGAATTTTCCCACAGTTATTGCTTTCTTTTTGTTTGCTGTTGAGTAATAATGTGGTCCAAGTAACGTTGAAAACGGCTAGATTTAGGCCACGCTGGCTTTCAAAGAAACTAGGCATAGCACACCATACCATAACCTTAAGCTTATTTTATAGCTGTTAATGCATGTCTCTAGGGGCTGGTAGATTTAATGAAGATTTAATTTGCAATCCATTTGTGCATTCTTAACTTAACTTAAATAGGTACTATTAATAATTAAAAAAAAACTCTAACGTATCAGAACCGCTAGAAAACTGATTACTGAAGAAATTGTCCTTGAGTGTGGAAAGTGTTGAAAGACGTAATATGCTTTTTTGCAGTATCATATCAACCATCCTTATTCAAAGCAACAAAAACCATTTCCCGACAGCATCTCTTATAACTTAAACGACGAAAATGTTCAGTGCTGGCAACAATTTTCCAATGAAGCAGCACTAAGTCTACCATAACAGGCTCATACTACAATCAACCTTTCCTTTGAATTTCGTTTTCATTCCAGGATGCCATCGGCAATATTTTCAAAACTCGGAAAATCTGAACATTGGTTCCTTATTTTTGTTGTAAATGCTTTGCATATGAATATATATTGGAAGTATCTGTTGATGCAATATTAACAAAAATGACTGGTACTGGCAACCCTGTGTTAGAAGCTTAAGAGCCTAGACAGACAGGCATTTAAATTAATAATTTACTAATGATCATTTATACCTAAATTAGTAATTTAAAAGTAGCTGACACACAGCCCTTTCGTTAATGATGAATACTGTCACTGACTGTCTGTCACTCAAAAAAACTAGTTTTTGAAAAATGGAGAAATTGAAGGTGTTTTAAATTTATGTTGCCTCTCTTATGTGCTAATTAATAAAGTTGGAAAGCAAACCGCGCAAGAACTACATTAAAATTCTGTAAATATTTTTTTTTTTTGTATAGTGTTTCACAGAGATAGCAAAAAGATTTTTTCTCATGCCAACGACGTGCGGTATTCCCAAGCGGTCCCCCATCGAAGTACTAACCGCGCAAAACACTACTTAGCTTCGGTGATCTGACGAGAACTGGTTGTTCCAGTGTGGTATGGCCGTATTTAATCTAACATTTCAAAAAATTTGCCTTATTATTTTTCAATGGGAAAAGCGATTTTTTACAAGGAAAATTTGTATAATATTGGGCAACTCTACTTCATTAAGAATAAATTACGAAAGTTTGATGATCATTAGCGATTTGCTTGATTGATAATTTGGTCATTTAATGGTGATTAGTCCAAATTAGCATATGACACACGGCACTTAAATGATCATTTACGACAAATTATCATCAAGGCTCCGCTGTCTGTCTTCAATTTTCAACGAAATTTCTATGAAATTAGGTTTATAATAAGATCCTTTTACTACATGAGTTTCGTTTTGATTTCATGATTGCATCGGAAGTTATAGGAGAAAAAACTTTATTTTGCACAGCAAATTTACAAGATTTAGGCCACAAAAATTACCATAGCTGGCAAGTTTATTCTAGTTTTTGGGGTGGATGTGCAAATACTGTGTGAATTTCGTTGAAATTTGTCGACTGAATCGGAGGTTATAAGCCAAAAAGCAGTTTTTTTTCGTAGTGATTTTCCAAGATGGCCCCACTGCCACAGAATTACCCGCATTTCAAAATCACTTCTATCAGACCTGAAAATCACTTGGTCCTAGTTAATATCAACGCGTCCTGTAAATTTCATCATGATGGGATTATCCGGTCCTCAGTTCTCGTGAACAGAAGTTTGGAATGCTAAAAATAGAGGTAATTTGGTGATGGGTTGTCGTTCTTGTGCAATTCGGAATTTTGAATATTTTAAATTGGCATGGTGGACAAAGGCTAAAATTTATCAATTATGGTAATTTTTTGTCAAAAAGCAAAAAAATTTCAGGAGGCTCGATGATTTGAAGCATTTTTTTATGTGCCTGCCGTAGCTACAAAGTTGCTCACACAATCTTGAAATCTCATGTGATCCGATGATCCAATGTTTTTACCAAAAGTTATCCTAGTGATTTTGGCAATTTACCGTCGTATGAATTTCGCCTTAGACTTCTAAAGTTATCACCTCTTGCATCCAGAAGATTAATGTTACCTGTCTGCTTAAGTTTCGATGTCATTAGAGACGCTGTTAATGTCGACTACATACAGGAAAGATTTGTTTAACCAGCCCGTGAGAGTCACTAGATCCCGACGAATGCTAGTTGAATATAAGCATAGCACCGCATATACTGATAATGAGCCAATTAACAGATGCTGCAAAATATTCAACAGTATGAGCCAGCACTTTTCCCCCACGATATCCAAAGCGTCCTTTAAAAATAGAGTTACCAAGGCTCTCTTATCCTACCTTCCCTAGTTTATCGGCCTAGTATCCTCATATGACTTAGGACTATTTTTATGATTGATTAATTAATTATTTAATTATTTAATTATTTAATTTCGTTTTGCGTTTTGCGTGTTTAATATTGTGACCTACATGTAATTTAGCTTTATGTATTTATTTATCGAACGTTTATTTATATTGTGTTTGTTTGTATTTTATACCTTTTTTAAATCTGTTTTTAAATTTGTCTAGGTTTTTTGATTTTTATATTTATTTCATTTATATGTATTATTATTAAACCTTGTTTGGTAAATAAATAAATATAAATCGAAATTTGAAAAAAAAATCCTTGCGTACTTTTAGGCGCTCTGTGCTCATATAGGGCTCATGATTCCCGATTTTTTAATATGGGGAATCATAAAACATACTAAGTTTTGAATTCCATTACTTGTTTTTAACAAAAATGTACTCTGCATGGAAATATAGAGGTACCTGAAATTTTACTAAAATGCCCGCCGCCACCAAAAAGTTAAAGATATCGTAGATTTGATGAATTATTGGCCTAGTCCTTATATACACTTATGTTCTCTGAAAATTTAAGTTGAACTTATATCTAATTTCAAATAACTTAGCCTAATTAGAACTAAATCTTATCCTAGGTCCTAAATTTATCCTACATTATAAAATAAAAAAAATTAGATATGAATCAAATATTTTCAAATATGATTTGGCGTCATATACGTTTCTTTTTAATTCAAATAATTTGCGTTCATTTCAATAACGCTATATCAAAGTGGTCTTGTTTAGCACAAAATATTTTGTTTTATATTCAATGATGAAAATTATGATATGAAAATAGCATTAAATTAATCATCAAATTATGATATGAAAATGTGGGGGCTTATTAAATTCAAATAAGATTCGTTTTTTTATTTAAAAGTGTTTCAACTTTTGATTTAAATTTGATTCTATTAAATTTTAAGTGGTGAAATTTTTCTGAGTGTAGGTCCCTCCTGTTCGTTGGTAGGTCTGCATAGTTAAATAGCGCATCTATGAGCTTCAGTTTAAAAGTTTTCTTTGCGGGGCGCATAAATGGTTCATTACGCCCAAGTTTAGTTGCCGGATTTGAGAGCCTAGCGTTACAGTAGTGGAGGATTTTCCTTTCGAATATCTCAGTACTAAAATTTATAAATGTTTAGTTTTATATTCCGCACACGTCACTGAAGTTAGTTATCTTGGTTTCTAAAGCGTTGAGTGTCACTTGTTTGTCAGCGTAGATCTACAACTTCACTTATCTCTACAGGAAGTAACCTAACGGAGTCAAATTGTACGATTTCGGTGGTCAATTGTAGGGTCCATTTCCATCTTGTTGAAACCACGTCGCTCTCACACAAAGGGGACAGACAAATACCAACTTCTTGCGCACACCTGCGAATCGACAAATCGGGGCTATATACAACACTGTTTTCTACGGCTGCGATATTGTCTTCGGAACGCACTGTTCTCGATCTTGTCGTTAAGCTACGGACCAGCAACGTGAAGTGGTTGCAAAAATTTGCAATCATGCTGATGGACAATTGTGCGGTCCAGAAAACTCACGAAGCAATCTTTGAGTTTGCACCATGAACCAAATACTAGAGATCACGACAATGCGAGTTCAAAACTCGTCATGTTCTGCGCATATCCCGCCTGGCGCAGTTTACGTCACGTAGCAGAGAGCGGTGGACCAAGAAAAATGTGGTGAAAAGAAAAAATACATGCATCCGAAGATGATGGTATGGCAAATTTCAAACTCGTCTTGTTCTGCGAATGATTTAATTTAGCGTCGTTCAAGTTGTAATATATGATGTAGCATATAGTGCCGAATAGGGAGAAATATTGTGAAAAATAGGGTTTGTTCAAAAATGTAGTATGTATGGTAATTTTAATGATGCTTTGAAAAATGTGAGTGTTGTACTTCCTTACAGTAATACGTGAATGAAAAATCTATCGATATTTTGCAGTCATAAATAATCCGTTAATGAATTATAAAATAAAGACGATTATGTTTTCAAGTCTTTACCCGAATGTAGCCAACCAAAAAACAATACCCTGATTCACCTACAAAACAGGTCATTTCGGAATGGTTTGTGGGCGTGCTGGCGCAGTTTACGTCACAAAAAGGGTGTTGACATGCGCATGTCGTGATCTTGTCTTCTTGGTTCATGAGTTTGCACAACTGAACACTGATTGTGGCAATAAATTTCCGCAATTTGTAGATGCTGTTGCGATATAAATCTGTCCATGGTAATTTGGAAAACCTTACTAAATAAAAATGGCAGTGACATTGACATCTGTCATTGGCATATTTGGCAGTGGTTAGTTTCAAAATGAGACGCCTGTAAAACAACTGTTCTTTAGTTGGCGTATTAGGCGTAGGTCTTGATTTGGGTATATTAATTATTAACTTTGTAGCTCTGAATCTCGTTATCTAAGACTGAATGAGATTAACCGACGGTCCATCGTGTAAACGACGCAAACTAGGATTTAAATCGACGGCACTCCTGGAACGACGAAAAAGCTAGTCGTATGGCTACCCAGGCTTCGATGCAAGTATCACAGTAGCATCATTAGTATTAGGAGCAGAAGCTACAACATATTTCCAAACAAAAACTCTCGCAGCCTTTTCTGAAAATATTCGTGGTTGCATCATCTAGTGCAATTTTTAGTAAGCAATAAAAAGTTACGTTATCTTGGCACATTTCATACTGAGTTTAATCCTTGATTAAATTCAAACCATATCTTATGTTTATGAATGTTTAGTGAAGAAAGTTATAAATATTATTATTCTAAGTGTTTACTTGCCCTTTGAACTGTGCTTTTCCAATTTTGCTGTGTTTACAAGTCAAACTGAACTGATTTTCAATTTCAGGATACATTTTTCAAAGGCACGGTCGGAGAAGTGGCAATAGAAAGGCTTTTGAGTGATTTGATTTAGGTAATTGCTTTTCTTATGAAGTCTTAAAAATTTTACCTCAGCATAAATAACGCTTTAAAAAGGCTTAATTCTTGTTTTTATGATTTCGTTTCAGAAACTTTGGATCTAACGACGATCTAATGTTAACATTTTTGCTTATCAACACGAATATTTATATACATATACCCCGTAAACCTGTGGCCATGAGATGCATAATTATAGACATTGTAAAATATATCAACAACAATATTGTTTCATTTTTGATAATGGCTGGATCCGAATTTACTTAATCATTTTATTTCAAAACTTTAAGTTTCGAATCACGTAACATTCGCGCATAAGCTGATTATTGAAACTGACTTATGAGATAGCCAGATGACGCCGAGCACTAATTCATAGATTCCAAATTTACGTATTGTGACCTTCACAACAGATAACTCGAAATCCAACAGATAATTTTCATCATGGAGATTTTTAATGCTTTACGGAAACAATCGGCTGATAATAGAGTGCGAGCTTAAGTGTTTCCGTTGGTAATGTTGAAGGGATTATAAAAATCTGCGAAATGTTTATAGCGCGTAAAACGGAAAATATGCACAAACTACACCAGTAACAAACAAAGCAGTAATTATTTATTTTTACTGGCGTCACTGCTAAACCCCATAAAGCTTGATAAGAAGCTAAGAAATGACCGTACAATCTCCGTATTCTATCCCTACCATGCCATGTGTGGCTTCTCCACTGACCCTAATAATTATTTTGTCGGATTTAAAGTTTCTGGCCACACGCGTTCTTGGTTGACTTGATTGCCTTCAAAGAAAATGTCTGGTGAAATGTACAGGGTGGCGGAAGTCTTTGGATAATAATCCCTACCCGTATTATTTACCTATTCCTAATCATATAATTTTTTTCAAATTTTGGAGCTTAAGATTCTTTTATATTGAAACAAAATAACCAACATTATCCTGTAGTTTGACAATTTTGATAAAATATAGCATACATAACTTTCCACTAATCTACTTCTATCTTTTAAAAATACCAAGTGTGAATTTTTATGCACATTTCTTAATTTTTACTGATCAATTAGACTGCGGATGTTTATGCATTTGCATATTTTTAATAAAGAAAGCGAGAGTAGTGGGACTGAAATAGGAATTTGTTTTGTCATTAGGAGATTCTAAAAATGTATTATTTATTTTGCATATTGCATACATTTTGCATATTGCATACGTTTTGCATATTTTGCATATATTTTGCATATTTTGCATATATTTTGCATATATTTTGCATAAATTACATATGCACAAACTCTATGTTCCCCTGCATTATATGTATTGCTTTAGAGCCATCTTAAAGCCAGTTAAACGAAACTGGCGGTGCTGTTTGCCGGGACAAGACAAATTTCTGTATTTATTCACTTATCAAAAGTTCCATAGCAACTCGATTGCACGGTTACTTTCAAGCGAATTGGATTTCACGATCAGTGTAGATTTTTAGTTCTCTCAAATTATTTACAAGTTGTTGCATAACCGTGTATAAAATAGTTAGTGAAGTAATCATTATTAATTCAAAGTCAAGACAATGCCGAAAACAACCAAATCGAGAAGTGCAAGAGTGAAAAATGGGCTTGACCAACTGAAGGAAAAATATTTCACAGAGGATCGGGATGGACAAACTGTTTATTGTCAAGCTTGTAATAAAGAGGCGGATATATTTTTAATACTGACTTTCAATTAATTATAATTACGTATTAGGTAAAATACTTATTTAACGTACTGTGTATTTCGTTACTTACTATTAGATTCGATGTAAAAGAAAATCACAATTGACAACATTTAGATACTGTTGGGCACAAAAATAATGTTGAAGACAAAGATGATGCTATGAACGCTACAAATATAAATCCAGAAGATGAAATAAATCCAGAAGATGAAATAAGAAGAATTCATGTTATAGTGACATGTGTCGAGCAATGGTCGCTGTTAATATTCCCTGGAGAAGCCTTGATAATGAAGTGTAGAGAGTGTTTCTTCAAAAATAATCAAAGCAGAATATTCCACATGAATCGACGTTAGGAAAAATTCTTTGCAAGATTGCAATAATTATGCAATTCAGGAGATTCGAAATGACGAGACTACAGATAAAATCGGTCGTAAAAAGTAAGTAAAAGTAAAGCAATCCCACGACAACCCTCGTACGGGTCTAGGGGTTGAAGCTGGTAGAGACTACAGATAAAATCGGTCGTAATGTAGCGAATTTAATAGTTGGAAAACTGTGTGAGGATGAAATAGCAAAACCCTTACTTACTTGCTTCTGGACAACTCGAGCAATCAAATCATGCTACTATTTCTCGATTTGTGAATTTGACGATGCGGGTCTTACGGCGAAAGGATGGTGAAGAAAAAGTGTTACTTCTTGTAACAGATGTAGCAGCATACATGTTGAAAGCTGGTAGCAACTTGAAAATTTTTACTCGAATATGTTGCATCTAACTTGCTAAGCTCACGGATTGTATAGGTTAGCAGAAGAAGTGAGTCTTCCCTTTCCTATAGTTGATAAATTGATATGATCTGTCAAAAACGTGTTTTTGAAAGCTCCGTTTCGTGTAGAACGTTACCGAGTACCATTGGTAAATGCTCCATTACCACCAGAACCCATCTTAACAAGATGGGGAACATGGATAGAGCCGGCTGTGTCCTATGCAACGCATTTGGAGGGTATTTATTATTAATAAAAATTTGACTTTATTAAATAAGTATTTTTGTATATCCCTGTGCTCAAAACAGGTAATTGAATATTTCGATTAAAGGATGTAATGTCAAACAAAACAGGACAGGAAACATTGCAAAGTAGGCAACTTCCTCAAGATTTGGCATTTATCGAAGCACATTTTGGTACTTTGCCAATCAGTATGAAGAAACTGGAAACAGTGGGATCATCTACAACAGAATATATAAGTGGTTGATATCATTAAAATATGGAAAACATACGCGAAACTTTCGGAGAAAAAGTTGCAGCAAAAGTCGATGCAGTTTTGAAAAGAAATCTAGGATTTTACGATATAAGTCAACAGCATTTTGAAGAACCTTGAAGAGCCAAAGGAGATTCAGGCATGCCATTTGAGCAAATTTAAATATGCCCCAAGTAATTCTTGTAACGTCGAACGATCGTTCTCTGCTTACAAAATAGTATTATCAGGCAAACGTCACAAATTTACATTTCCTAATCTGAATCTAAAACATACGGCAATGCAAATTATAATAAAATAGCTTAATATCTGGCAGACTTTTCAAATTGCACATATTTTGCATATCTTGCATATATTTTGCATGTCTTGCATATGTTTTGCATATTTTGCATGTCTTGCATATGTTTTGCATATTTCGCATATATTTTGCATGTCTTGCATATATTTTGCATAATATTTTGCATAATATTTTGCATAAAATATGCATTTTTAATATGTTACAAGAAAACAATTAAGAAATAAATATTTGATTTACATCTCTATTTCTTACCTCCCTTATTTACAAAATACGTAAGTGCATAAACATCCGCAGTCTACTGATCATTCTTTATAAACTAATTTGACAATATATATATATATATATATATATATATATATATATATATATATATATATATATATATATATATATATATATGTATATATATATATATATATATATATATATATATATATATAATTTTACAAATTAATGCTAAATTAATTAAACTAGCAAAGAATTGAGCAATTTAAAACTATCAACAAATATTCGAAATAATGTTACCAGGAATCCAAAATAATATTTCTGATACATTTTTGAATTATACAAGCCCATAGCGCATCAGAACCGCTAGAAACACTAATGTTCCAAAACATTAGAGGATTTGTGCAGCTTTTGAGTGTATATTCTACCACTAGCTACTTAAGACCACTATCAATGGCTACTTCTTCTACTTAAGACCAATACATCCTAAATAATAATAATAGATCCTAAGCTAATTTAATTTCGATGACTTCATCGAAAGTTACAGCGGTAGAAAAGTGTTTGGAGCTACCATCCGAAAAATGTCCAAACCTTAGAAAATTGAACCATTGTTTACTTATTTTCATTGTAGCTGTTCGCCTTTATGGGTTCCAAAATAACAGAAACGCCTCGTACTGGCAGCCCTTTGCTAGTACTGAAGCCAAATATATGTCCCTTCTGCTTAACGTTAAAGTTAACCTACTTTGCGAATTTCGTATTGATCCGATTAATTGCATTGGTAGTTATAGGGATACAAAAAAATTCAGGGCTACCACTCGCAAAAGATATCAAATTTTGTAGATCTTAATATTTGTTGTTTAATTTCACTACAAGGTCACTACGATTTGAAAATTTTATGATAAAATTGCTTACTAGAGATATGCCAAAAATAGTACAAAATCAACCATAGCTGGCAGCTCTGTCATTGCTTATCTAACTAGATTTCCATTGACTATTGCCTATAGTAACTGTAATTTGCCATATGAATTTCGTTATGATTCCATGACTGCACTGGAAGCTCTAGGGTACGGAATTTTATTTTCCTGAGCGAATTTTTAAAATTCAAGGCACCAAAATTACCATAGCTGGCAGCTCGAATCTAATTTTTCAACCGAATTTCTATCAAACGTGGCTTAAAGAAGATCCAGCTACTGTGTGAATTTTGTCAAAATCTAGTAACTGAATCAGAATTTATAGGGCCAAAAACTGTTATTTTCCTAGTCATTTTTCAAGATGGCACCACTGGCATAGATTTGCCCACATTTCAAAATCGCTTCTATCAGACCTGGTCCTTCTTAAGATAAATAAATTTTAACTGTATGTGATTATCGGGTCGTGAGTTCCCGTGAACAGATATTTTTGATGTTAAAAATATAGGTTAATTGGGGAAGGGTTACCGTTCTTGTCCGATATGGAGATTCAAAAGTTTTATTTTGACTGTGCAGACAAAGCATAAGATTTGTATATAAGTTGCTTTTTTTCTTAAAAGCGCAAATCTTTCAGGAGAGTCGACGATTTGAAGATTTTCACTCTCAGTGCCTACAGTAGCTACAAGGTTGCCAGGACGTTCATACAATATTTTATAATTATACAAATTAATAACATCAATATGTTTTGGAAATTTTATAATGATTCGATAGCTCTGACAAAAGTTATCGCAAATCAAAATATTTCAAATTTTCCTGATTTTATTTTAGGCACCTAGTGCACACACAGGGTAAAAATTTCCAAAACCTTATGAAATCTTTATTAAGAACACGTTCGAAATTCATTTCTATAACTTAATTTTTTTGACAACTATTTTTTGATAGAATAATAGCCATATTTAAAATACAACTAAAATGGCGGCTGGCACCAAAGGGTTAAAACTAATTAGTGAGACCTGGACCTTTTTGATTATATATATATATATATATATATATATATATATATATATATATATATATATATATATATATATATATATATATGTATATCTATATATATATATACATATATATATATACATATATATATATATATACATATATATATATATATATATATATATATATATATATATATATATATATATATATATATCTGGTGGCACTTCAAGGTCTTTAGTGATAAGAAGCTGTCTTAGTACCAGTGATTACTGTGATTGTTTCGTCTATGCAGACTTGATTACTCTGTATAATTTTAAGTCATCCGTATATAGAAGACAGAAGAAGACAATACAAGAAGGAGGATCATTGGCAAACAAGATGAAAAGTAATGGATCAAGGATGAATTCTTGAGGATTTTCGGTTGTAAGAAATATAGGATAAATTAGAATCGTTTAAAGTAAATCGGCAGGGATGACAGGAGAACCAGGAGAGAAGGGGACAAAATAAGCCGAACTCGTCAAATCTATTATAAACAAAGCGTTCAAGAAGTTTACTGAAGCAGCAGAGGCGCAATGTTGGACGTTAGTTGGAGCCAACAGATGAATCACCAGATTTAAAAATTGGGAAGATATTTGCGGCTTTCCATAATGAAGGAAACACACTAGGTGCACGGCAAGAAAACGCTGCTAAAGGAATACAGAGATAATGAGAGGGATTTTACCAGGATATTGGGGATACCAGTCGAACCAGAACTAACATTAGAATTTAAGGTATGCATTAGAGTTTAAACTTCCAAGGATAATAAAGGCTTAGTACCAATCTTTTTCAAGAATTACGGATACCAATTGATAAGACTGATTTCAGTGGGCATCTTCTGAAAGTCAACTTTACAGAAGTTAGAACGCAGAATAGAAGGACGTTTATTCCTCACCTAGAAGTGAAGGTCAACATCAACTAGGAGCGGAAGGTGTTGAAGATCAGGTTGCACGCATGGAAAAGGATTGGGAAAAACGGAATAGGAATTTAAAGAAATGCTGCGAAAGATCAATGACCTTGTTTCACTTGCCTTTATATGAGAGTCAGCTCCATGATTATATCAAAAACATGTTCAGACATAAATTTGTCCAGGAGAGAGCCCTATCTCATATACTTTTCTCTTTCTACAAATGAAACGTTCTCGATGAGTATATTTTAACCGCCCGAAATACATTCCCATCTATGGGCTGTAAAATGGTCGTTAAAATAGAGGGGCAGTTTAAAGTACTATTTCACGTCAAGACCTACACATTATCTGAATTTCGTTGTCTTCTGATGACTGCATCGGCAGTTATAGCGTTAAAGAGCTAGAAAAGAGGAAGTCATAAGAAATGGCGTATAATAACAATTAATCAAGCAGGAAAAGTTAAATAATGTGTCAAATAATCTTCAATATTCTTGATGCTATTCAAAAGAGAGGCTCTGAAGAAAATCGGAGCAGTATTTTAACATTTTATGTGTAGGCAGGTATATCTTAAAAATATATGTAATAATCTCGTTTTAGCAATATAAAAAAAAACATTTCTCATGCGTAATCGGTTTCTTTTATGTCAGAAATATAGGGTTGTAGTTTCTTGCACCTAATCCAGTGCTGGACTGGGAGCAGATACACTTGATCCGCCAAATAAGTTTCTTTAGCGCTGACAGCTGCGTCTCAGTATATTTGGCTGCCAAATAAGTCATCTAATATCATCAATGATTTCAACTGCGAAGTTACTCGAAGTAACTCGCCATGGGAAGTGAATATATTTTGAGAATCCTAAACGCCAAAAATTGTAGTTTTCAACTGGCCGACGAATCGTCAACACTGACGGTACTGCTAAGAAAAAATACTCTGCGTTTTATAGGACCAGTAATGAATCGTTTATTTTGAATTTCTAAAAGTGGCTGACAGTGCGTCAATAGGAATTGCTACCAATAACAGCTAATCAATTTGAACAACATATTTTTCAAAAAACGGCCAAAATGGAACATGAAACACGAACAAGTGATATTTCATCACGACAATACTGATGGCAAAATTTATAGCTAGCAAAGGGCAATATTTCAAATCAACAATTAATTACATTTCTCTGAAAATTTGCATTAATTTGTCGGTAAAAAAAACCCAAAAACTTAGTTTTGCACCCAGTATATGTAAACGTTCAGGTATTTAGTTAACAAAACGATTCAGTGAGATTATTAAGCTGAAGTTTGCCCTATTAACCCTGATACAGTTCCAGAATCGATGTCTAGCGCTCGAGTCTCCGCAAATCATAAAATTAGTAAAGGCTCTCTTTAATGTTTTCAAATCGGCCTGAAACATTTCAAAATTAGTTGCACTTAGCTTGGTGCCGGGCAAATAAACAGCAACAATTGTTCGGTTGAGATAATAAAATAACTTTAATGCGGATGGTCTCATTAGAGTTACTGCGCCTCCTCTGCAGCTGTTTTTATCTCGCGTCTCTGCTGATACTTCTGAAGGCGACATTATTGAATATATTCATCGTAAACTGGGAAGTTCCACGAGCGTATTTTGCAAAAAACTAACTCCCAACGATCGTTTTGTGGGATCATTTAAACTGACTCTTCCTGCCGCTCATAGTGTTGTTGGTCACATTGATTTCTGGCCCACTGGTATTCTTATCAAGACCTTTGAACATCGTCGACGTCCTTTAAATTTTCGGAAAGGTCGGCCTCGGATTCCAGTCAACCAAGCTTCAATCAGCCAAGCAACAACATCTGGAAACTTTCAACAGAAACCGTTGGAAAAAAACCATACTTAGAGAGTAAGATTAATCTTAAAGTTTATTATCAAAACGTTCGGGGGCTGAGGACCAAAACCCTTGAGCTTAAAATTGCTTCAACCGTCGGGTCTGACGACATAATATGTTTAACTGAAACCTGGCTGACAGGGGATATATTCAGTAATGAAATTTTACCACTTTTTACAGTCTTCCGCAAAGATCGTGATCGCTCCACCATTGGTTTATCTGACGGCGGCGGTGTTTTAGTTGCTGTTCGCAATACACTTTGCGTGTCCTCCTGTACCGACTTCATGCCTTCTCCGCCTGTTGAATGTATCCTTGTTCGTTTATCCGTTACTCCATCTTCAGCATTACTTGTGTCTTCGATTTATATCCCTTGTAATAGTCCTATTGTTGTCTATGAACGCTTTTTCACGGAGATCTCTTCGTTTCTTAACACCTACTTCCCCTCTTCTTTCGTTCTTTTATGTGGTGATTTTAATATTCCCAGCTTGGTCTGGGATACAACCTTCACGGAAATTTTATCGAGGAGTAATATTTCTTTAGCTACATCCTCCTTTTTCTCTCTTTGCTCTTTTTCTCAGTTGAATAATGTTCCTAATGTTAATAACAGAATACTTGATTTTGTTCTTACTAACTCTCCTTTGTCGTCTGTTTGTTTATGTGCTGCTCTGTCGCCTTATGTCAGTCCTGATCCTCATCATCCACCTCTAGCCATCGAACTTTCCTTCACCTCATTCCCTAAGAATAAAAATACCTCTGCGTTACGTTATAATTTTGCTAAAGCTGACTTCCTTTCCATGTCCAATGTTATTAATGCTGTTAACTGGTTTGCCTTTTTCAAGGGTCTGAATGTTGATGATGGCCTTCATGCGTTCTATAATTTCTTGTCTTTTATTGTTTTACGTCACACTCCCACTTTTCGTGTTCGAAGAAATAGTGATCCACCTTGGCTAACTGTTGACGTGATACGTGCTCTTAAAACCAAAGGCGTTGCGCGTCGTAGATTTCGAAGCTCCGGCTTAGAGGCTGACTTACTTAGATACAAAAATTTACGCTCGTATGCTAAAAAGTTGGTTAAAAATGCGATGAGTGCGTATCATGCCTACATTGAAGCTTCCTTATCATCCTGTCAGCAGAAACCCTTCTGGTCCTACGTCCGTTCTCTTAAAAAGTCTCCCTCTATTCCTTCTCTGATGCACCTAAACGATTTGTCTGCTTCCTCGCCTCACGAAATATGTGAGCTGTTTGCTCATTTCTTTTCCTCTGCCACCTCCCAACCTAATCCATTCTTCTCTGCTAATATTCCCTCCTCGTATGTTAGTAGTTTTCGTTTGTCTTTAACGAACCCGTTGGAGGTCGAAGGTTTGCTTGCTAACCTAGATAGTAGCACCAGTTGCGGACCCGACGGCTTACCTAACATATTTGCTAAGTCACTGTCATCATCTTTGTGTGTTCCTTTATCTGTCCTCTTTAACCAAAGTATTTCTTCCTGCACGTTTCCTTCTCCCTGGAAGTCCGCGAATATTTTTCCCATCCTTAAAACCGGAAATTCATCCTGCGTCTCCAATTATCGTCCCATA
Organism: Nemotelus pantherinus; assembly: GCA_963978885.1. Classification (NCBI taxonomy): domain Eukaryota; kingdom Metazoa; phylum Arthropoda; class Insecta; order Diptera; family Stratiomyidae; genus Nemotelus; species Nemotelus pantherinus. Next base: position 216,522,152 of record OZ022264.1, read on the forward strand.
TCCCTTCTATCTTGCTTGAGTAAGCTTCTTGAAAGAGTTGTTTACAATAGGGTTTATCCCCTAATTGAACCTCTTCTCGCTTCTGAGCAACATGGTTTCGTTAAGGGTAGGTCAACAGTTTCCAACTTACTTTCATTCACCAACACTGTTGCTTCTGCCTTCGACCAGCGAAAGCAAGTGGATGTAGTATATACAGACCTTGCCAAGGCTTTTGACTCCGTGAACCATGAAATCCTCCTATCTAAGCTCGATGGTTTCAATATTTCGGGTCAGCTGCGTTGCTGGTTTTCCTCATATCTTCGTGATCGTGCTTGTTTTGTAACGTTTGACTCTTGTACTTCTTCCCCCTTTTATCCTACTTGTGGTGTCCCGCAAGGGTCGATTCTTGGTCCTCTCCTTTTCCTCCTCTTTATAAATGATCTTCCTTCCCACCTCAACTCCCCTTGTCTCTTGTACGCTGACGATCTGAAAATTTTTAGGGTTATTGAGTCAGTGGACGACTGCTCCAAGCTGCAAGATGACCTGTCTGCTCTGGGTAACTGGTGCTTTGCCAACTGTATTACCCTCAATGTTGCTAAATGTTTCCAAATGTCCTTCATATGTAAATTTTCCCACATCACGTTTTCCTATTCTATCATTGGCTCCGTCCTCAATCCGGTTAATAATTTCATGGACCTTGGTGTTGTGTTTGACAGTAAATTAAAATTTGATGTCCACATTTTGCGTGTGGCATCCAAGGCCTCGCGCTTATGTGGCTTCATTCTAAGAGCGTCCAGACCTTTCACTGATATTTCCTCGTGTGTTCGTCTGTACATCTCCTTCGTGCGTAGTGTCCTCGAATATTGTTGTCAAATTTGGTGTCCTCATTACCGCTTCTTAATTGATGCTGTTGAGTCGGTACAACGTAAATTTACTCGCTCTCTATTCTTCAAGTTCCGTATTCCCTACTGTGAGTATTGTATGCGTCTTTCAATCCTTGGAATCCCTACCCTCCTTTCACGCAGAGTGTATTTCGACGAATGTCTCCTATACAAGTTGATTACTGGTTCTATTACTTCTATCCCCAGTCAGTTTTCTGTTCGGGACTCGGTTCGTCTTACCAGGTCTCCATTTACTCTCAACGTACCCTTTGCTCGTACTCATACATATTTTTACTCTCCTCTTTTACGCTTGCCTAGGCAGCATAATTCTTTGAATATTGGTCCTCTTCCGCCTTCGTTACGCACCTTTAAAGATAAGTTAAGAGCATGCGTTTTATCCTACGAAATATTACCTTGAATTATGATGAAATTTCGTTTTATTATACTTTATTTAGTTTCAATTTATAGTCTCTTTTCTTTTTATATATAAGTTTTCTTTGTCTAATCTTTAATTGGATTTGTATCTGTTGATTATGACAATAAATAAATAAATAAATAAATAAATAAATAATTAGCTTGATCGCTAAACTTTCGATTACTTTGGTTTCAACAGCAGGCATAATTTCATGGTATATATATATATATATATATATATATATATATATATATATTAATATATATATACATATATATATATATATATATATATATATATATATGTATATATATATATATATATATATATATATATATATATATATATATATATATATATATATATACAGTGGTGGCCAAATAAAATGCGACACCTGTGAATATCACCACATAACGTCTCTTCAGAATAATCGCCGAGCTTAAATGATACGAACTGGTGTTTAAGAATTTAACTATAGTGTTACACGTTAAAATAACAGAACCAAAAAAAATTCTTTGTGGACAGTACAGCCACTTTCCCCTTTTATGAGCGAAAGGACCATTTTCGGAAAAAAAGTGTTGAATTGAAAGTTATCCATTATTTAGGATTCGTAATAGGAAATTTGAAGGAAAAGTATTATTAGGGAGGTAAAAACAATATTCTTTATTAAATTTAACAAAACTAGTATTTCGTATTTCCTCCGCGAGCCCGGATCCCAGCTTCAATCCTTCGAGGCATGGATTTTATCAAAGACTGGCAGTATTCAGTGGCTATGTCGTCCTCCCAAGCTTTTTTGGTGACGTTTTTGAGTTCCTCTTTGGTCCTGGGTCTCCGACTCGTCAGTTTTCTTTTAAGTTCCGCCCAACAATTCTCGATTGGGTTCAAATCAGGGCTGTTTCCTGGCCACTCCAGTGTCGAAATTTCCCTTTCTGCGACAAATTCTTTAACCTATTGGAAACCAAAACAATTTTTTTAAGCTTTTGATTTTTTTTTACTGTCGTATTGAATTGTTGTTTCTAAAAAACCCACACCTTACCATACGAGCGCGATGACATGGAGCAGAGTCATCTTGGAAAATTGGGTCGTAAATGACTGGGAAGAGCCTATCCATCGACGGGATCACATGGTTGTCAATCACGCTGATGTAACTGATCGCATTCATTGATCCTTCTAAAAACACCAAATCTCCGGTGCCGAAATAAGAAATGCAACCCCAAACCATGTAACTCGGAGGGAACTTGTTTCGAGGCACAACACAGTCTTTGTGCAGTTCCTCTCCGATTCTGCGACGTACATACTGCAGTCCATCGGATTGGTTCATGTTGCATTTGGATTCGTCGGAAAAGAGTACTCTTTTCCAGTCATTTTCCAACCAATTACGATGAGATTTGGCAAAATTCAGCCTCGCTGTTCTCATTTTCACCGTTAAAGATGGTTTTTTTCGGGGTCGTCGAGCTGATAGACCAGCTGCATGTAGCCTTCTTCTCGTAGTTCTGTCACTAATCACTATTCCCATCGCTTCCTGGAAGTCCATGTTGACTTCCCTAGCGGTTTTTTTTCTCCGTCACTCAGGCTTATGTTCTTGAGATGCCGGTCATCTATCGGGATCGTCTTTTTATTGCCAAATCCTGTTCCTGGTGTCCGCTCAAGAGATCCCTTCGCGTTTTTTTCTAAAATTCTCGCCACAGTCCCGTGGTGACAACAAATTCTACTGGCTAAAGCCCTGGTAGAAAGCCCTTCGTTGCTTAACATCACAATACTCACTTTTTTTCACTCAATAGCTGTGGTGCCAGGTTTACTCGCCAACGGTCAAACTAGACTGAACGAGTGACCGAAGCGGACTCTGTCACGATACCTAAACAAAAAGGTATGTAATTAGCCCCGCATGGGATTTTCCCAGTAAATTTGGTTTAAAAGGGCCACAAAAATACGATTTTGTAGGTAATTTCGCTTGTGTGTATGTGTCGCATTTTATTTGGCCACCACTGTATATATATATACATAAATATAAATATACACATAAATAGGTATATTAATTTTGATTTTAAACTGATTTTCGAACATTAATAAAATGATTAGATCCCGTGAATATGCTATATCAAGTAAGAATTGTAAATGACACCCTGTGTAAATTAATACATTTTGTTTTTGCATAATTCTCATAATCCGTGATAATCAGCAAGCGTATTACTTCCACATAGCTGTGATGTATTGGACTGAAATAATTTCATGCGATTGAATTGGCAGTAGCTATTGGTATTTCTATTACTTGTCTTTTGAATTCTTAACTCCATCTTTTCTTGGCGATACGGCTGGCTCTACATTTCTTTGAATAGTCATCAAGTAGCAGTCACAGAGTCAAGTTGGAATAAGAGTGAAACCGAAGATAGATTCCCCCGACGGTTACTTCTAAGGTTTGATTAATAAGGCTAACAATTGGAGCAAATCCGGGGACAGTTGCAAGTCATTCGTGTTTAGAACTTCGTCGGAGTAGCTTATAGTACAAGTGAAAATGAGCTGCCCAATGCGAAATGGCGAGTACGTCCGTTTTTTCGGCTTGATTAGTGTGCTTAATTATTATATATAAATTAAAAGTGAATTAGTGTTGTGAAATTACCAGATACAAACATGATTAAATTTGTTTCCATTCTATTTTTTTAAGTGGTGATGGTCCCCTTATCGACCCTTTGGGTACAGACGCAGGCATGATATACAGTGAATATTTAATGCTCGATAAAGTTCTATCTGCCCAACGAATGTTGTCAGTCCAAAACGACAAACCAGTGCACGATGAACATTTGTTTATAATAACTCATCAAGGTATTGCAATTTGTATTGAATGATTTCTTAACCATAAATGGAGTTCATCTTCAGCCTACGAGCTTTGGTTCAAGCAAATCATTTTCGAACTTGATTCGGTGCGTCACCTCCTCAACTTGGAGACTATCGAAGAATCAAAAACTTTGGAAATTCTCAAAAGGCTGAATCGGATTGTCCTTATATTAAAAGTAAGTGAGTCACTATAACTAATAAACCGTATAAACCACATAATGATGTAATGAACATCATTTTACTGGAAGAGAAACGGACTCGTTATCAGATAATAAATTGTTCTCTTAACATCCAAGCAACTATGAAATAGGTTGATATTCATTGTTGATTACATTAATCTTAATAAGCTAGTATAGTATTTTACAGGAGCATATGCAGAAATTTGCACATTAATGTTCCTATCACAATAGAGAGTAGAACAGAAAAACAATTCGCAGAAACTTCGAAAATTCTCTTAAAAAGATTAATGAAGACGTGACTCAGATATTTTACAGTAAATCTTTTAACAAAAAGTTTTCTCTTCCTTGAATGAGCGGGAAAATTTTCACAATCAAATCAATGTGCGTAAAGTTTGCTTGTTTTTTTTAAATTTAAATTTTTTTTCTTTTTGGACTTTATTTGATTATTTAACATTTTCCAGTTTTTTACACTTCCTGAAAAAAAACAATGTCTTTTTTGTGTCGTAAAAACAACCTATTCCCCTATTCTAAGTAATAAAAGAAAAAAATTACTTATTGCGGTTATGAAAAGCGGTTAGGTTGATTGATGGAAATTATTTTTAACAAATGAGATTTTGTTAATGTAGCACCTGAACACCAAATTGTCATTTCTCAAATCAATTACACATTTCAATGATTTCAAAACAACGAATTATGTTGAGGTTGTCGTGGTCGTTGCATAACAGTCCCTCTCGGGCTTCTGATTGTATTGGTCAGCCGACCGCGTCCTGCAGATACGAAATCTAACTTGCGCAGCGTTTGCAGACAGAGTTGGACTAGCTTTTTCTGGGTTTTCCCACTGGTTTCGACCCTCAGTTTTTCCATCTTATAGGTACTTAGAAAGACTTTAGTAATTTATTTTTAGGTACCCATCGCAGTTTCCGCAGTCTCATAATTTTGGCGCCTTCTGGATATTCAAATAGTTTGTCAAGCTCGTGGTTGTGACCGCGATTCGTGATTGATCGTTCTTACATTATATACAACATTTGTGCGGATTCTTGTGTAAGGGTCAATTTTTCACATTCGTAGCATAAAATAAGTTTATAAACTGTGAGCTTTGTTTCATGTGTATGCGGCTGCTCTTCAGTGTAGTCAGAACGGAGAAGAAAGTTTTATTCGCAAGTTGGATTCTTTATTTTGCCAGTTTTATTACATTTTGTTGTTGATTTGGCACCTACAGCTAGTATTACAAGTGCGTGTGCGCTGAGAAAGAAAAACAAATGAATATATACAATCAGTTTTTAGTTTACGATCTTCTATATTAAATAGATTATACTACTAAGATGTCTAATCATCCCCTCTTCTCCATAAAAGCTTCGGCATATTTTCGACCAGATTTTCGGCTAGTGTTGACAACTTGCTGGTAAACTTTTCTAGATAATGCGAAGATGATAGCATAACTATTTTAAATTTACTACACGCTTTTGACGAAAAATGTCTGGGTTTCATAAAAAAACGTGAAAAAATGTCTGGGTTTCATAAAAAAAAACATGAAAAAATGTCTGGGCTGCGATTGAAAATGTCTGGGCTTCATAGCAGCACAGATATTTTTAATCGTACTCATGTCTGCTGACTGTGTAGGCTAGCTTATTATCGTGATGCCATTTTCCTTTTTCCATTCGGTGCATAGTCGGTTGCGTTTGATCGTTATCCTCTTGAAGAATCCATGCGCTGAAAAATCCTTCGGATCGGACTTCAGCAAACGTTTTTTTTTTGGTAAATATCTTTCATCCTATCTGAGTTCAAGATTCCAGTAAACAGAAAACGGGTACCAAATCCTTGTTTACTAAAGTACTTCCATACGTAGACCTTGACAGGATGTTTAACGGTGCGTCAGGTATGTTGTTTTCCTCGAATAGACTATACTCGGTTGTAAGTACTTCATGCTTACAACAAAAATTTGACCGTTAAAACGGCATTTAAAAAATCGCGTTCACTATTCTCTGTAGCCCACTGTACTCGTTTTTCAATGTTTTTTTTTCGTTCAAAAGAGGTTTAAGAGCTGTATTTCACTATCTTTAGTCTCAGGCACTTTGCCCTCTATATACTGTCATCAGGCTAATAGAGATTCCCTTTAACAAAAGCAAATATTGTGCTCAACGTAACGTTATAGTGTAATTTTGTTTGAATATCCCTACGATGACTCTGTCCTCGGCTTCGGTAGTGGATCTTCTTAAGCCTCTACTAGGTAAATTGCCCACCACTTTTACCTCGTTATACCGGTCAACCCACTTGCGCACGAACTGATTCGACTTTTTAATGGCGCAATTACACTCTCCTCAAGACATGGCAAACGTTGACGAGGTGAGAGTGTAAATGGTCTCCTCGTCTATTCTGGGCTGTTTTTTTGCGTGGCAAGCATGAGTGAGTAAATGGCTTCCTCGTCGGCTCATGCCTATTTTATGGAGGGATAATGAGCGTTTCAGCATTGAATACGTTCGAGAGAAGGGTATTGCGAAGGATCCTTGGTCCAATACGGGAAGAAGATGGATGGCGAATCAGATACAACAACGAGTTTTATACCATATATGACGACCCGAAAGTCTCTACCGTCATACGACTCCAAAAACTACAATGGGCTGGCCACAAATCCCCAAACGATCTCTCAAGGGGCGAGTGAGCGGAGCCAGGCCAGTCGGTAAGCCACGCAAGCGCTGGGAGGATTCTATAGATGCTGACAGCAGATCAATTTTGGGAGCACCGAACTGGAGGACGCGGTCACTGAACCGAGACGAATGGAGGCGAAGTATTAAGGAGGCTAAGGCTCGATTCGGGCTGTAGTGCCCCGATGATAGTGAGCGTTTCATGGCGGTGCTGAGAGTTTATGACCGTCTCGTCCTACTTCGAGGTCGCTCGAAATGATGTCGGTTTTCCGTAGAAGGATTTGAAAAATGTCTGATGCTGGCTCCGATGATATTTACAAAACTATTTGGTATGTCCATGAAATACTGGGTTCGAATATTTGTAAACAAATTTTTGAACAGAGCAAATGCAACCTAACTGCACGATATTACCATTTTAATGTGACACCATGTAAAATTTTGCGGTTTTAGTGTACAGATATGCATATCGTGTATATCATTTCATAAGATAAGCCATGTTCACCCTATGTCTTGCTGAACGTCTTGTCAACTGTTTTGTCGGATGTCCTCACGAAACGTTCGTCCTGTGTGTAATTGCGAAATAACGTATGGCACAGCAGCAGTCAATGACATTTTTGGCCCTTTAGAAAGCAACCACAACAACACAGCTTCAAATCTCTTCGCGTTCTGAGCACTCATTCTGATGATCCCCAATTTGTCTCAAAAGTCACAATGCAATTGAATTGTAGCATGCTACGCGCATTAGCGAGCGCCTTAGCCAATTAAAATGGGTTCAACAGTTTTTGTTTACAGCGCACACTCTCCTGTGATACTAACTGTAAGTATATAAATCCGTCAACATTTCTAAACTTTAATCGTCAAGAGCCATATTTTGGCTATCCGGGGGTTTTCTTTCTTGTTTGAGTAATGATTTTCGTTTTCTCATCTTTTGCTTCTGATTCAAGTTTTAGCTTGATGCGATGCTTACGAACGTGAAAAGATGTCGATGTTACTGTCATATGTTACATTAGGCTGGATTATATAAAAACGTACCCCTTGTACACAGAAAGTTTTTTTTATCAAATGCTCAAGAGCTAACAGGCCGCCTCCACTAGCAATTTCCCATGGCATGCCATTTGAAATTGCTAGTGAAGGCGGCCTATGGTATGCCATATTTGATGGCATGCCATAAATGGTAGGCAACATGGTATGCCATTTGCTTGGCCATCTGCCTGGAAATATTTTGACAGCTCTTGATTTTCAAAATGAATCCATATTTCTGTGCAACATTTGACAGATCTTGAGCATTTCCACACACATCTATAAGTAAATATCTGAAAATCAATAACAGTTACAATTTAGGACATTACATCAAATTAAAGGTAATTTGATTCCATAAAAAAACAAGCCACAATACTTTGCGTTATGATTATTAGTTTTCAAGATATAACGATATAAGTGAGTCAGGGTACAGGTCCGAAAAACTTTTCTTGACCACCCTGTAACTCCGCAGATTTTGAAAACCGGACCACCCTGTAGAACGATTTTTTGCTCAAAATATATCAAGAAATGCGTCGTTACAAAAGTGTCCACCGAGTACCAAACACCCTGTATATATAATCACCAAAAAGATTAAGGGAGATAATCTCTGGGTTGGCCGATCCGATTGAGTTGAAACTTTCAGAAAACATAAATATATATAAGGACTAGAGCAGTGGGTAATTAAAACTCAGATATTTTTAACTTTTTGGCCCCGACGGGCATTTTAATGGATTTTCAGGTTCCTCTATATTTCTATGCAGAGTACATGTTTGTTAAAACTAAGAGCTGCAAATGGAAACTAGCCATGTTTTATGCTTGTTTATGATAAAAAATTGAAAATTATTAAGCCTATGTGGGTGCTGAGTGCCCAAAAGTAGGCAAGAGTTTTTTCTTCAAATTTCGATTTTTCATAACTTTTGGCAGAAACATTGGATCATTGTGGAATTTGCAGAGCGTATTGATGTTGACTAAAACTATACACACATGGATTTTTAAGATTGTGTGGGCCACTCCGTAGCTACGGCAGGAACTTGAAAAAAAATCCTCCAAATCATCGACCCTATTGATTTTTTTTTGCTTTTTAAGATAAAATTCCCATTATTGATAAATCTTAACCTTTGTCCACAATGTCAATTTGAAATTTTTTAAATGCCAATTTGCGCAAGAATGGCAACCCATCTCCAAATTACCTCTATTTTCAGCACTTGAAATTTCGGTTCACGGGAACTGACGGCCTCATAGTCAGATTACTACAAAATTTACAGCACATGTTGGTATTATCTAGGGCCAGGTCTGATAGAAGTTATTTTGAAATGCCGACAACCCTGTGGCAGTGTTGCCATCTTGAAAAATCACTACAAAAAAAAACTGCTTTTTGGCCTATAACTTCCGATTCAGGTAACAGATTTTAACTAAATTCACACAGTATTTGAATCTTACTGTAAGCCACATTTGATAGAAATTAGTTTGAAAATATAGGATAGAGCTGCCGGTATGGACATTTTTGTCAGGTAAATCTTGTAAATTTGCTCAGCAAACTAAAGCTTTTTTCCCTATAACTTTCGATGCAGCCATGATATCATAACGAAATTCATATAGTGAATTGACCTAATTATAAGCCAACCTATAAACGAATTTTCGAAAAACTTTTGTTGGAAATTTCATCGAAAAACTATGAAAGATCTGCCAGCTATGATAATTTCTGTAATTTGTTTGTCATATCTTTAGAGTTTTTTTTATAATCGAAACGTTTGTTATTTATTGTCACTATAAGAATTATGATAAGTCACATACATTCTGGGAGTTTTATATTGCTTTGATGATCCGATCGTAAGTTCTCGTGAACAGAAAATCCAAGTATTAAAAAAATCGGTAATTTGGTGAAGGGCTATTGTTTTTGTGCAACTCGGAATGTCGAAAACTTTTTATTGACAGGTTGGATGAAGCACCGAATTTCTTAACCGATAGCATTTTGAGCTTTATGCGTTTAAATTTCGATTGGGGATTGCTTCTGACAGAAACATCAAATCATTGTAGACATACACACATAGAGAGAAGTGTATAGATTTATGATTTTTCATGACTGTAAGAATATCCTTGTAGTTACCGCGGGTACGTGAATTCAGATCATCGATTATCCTGAAAATTTGTCCCTTTTTTCGAAAACATCAACTAGTTTATACATTTACATTTACATAGGGAATGGTTTATGCCCTGTAGCTTCCGTTGCAGTCATCAAATATCAACGAAATGCACACACCATTAAAGCACCATTAAATCTTCCATTAAATTTACAAATAATTATGAACTGGTAAATAATAATAATGATTTCGTATTGAAAGTTAACACGTAACATTCCAATTTTATACATTTTGAAATTTTTCGAGCGGCAAACATAAAAACATTTCTGTTTGTAGCCATAATATCGTTACGAAATTTGCTGGGTGAGCTGACAACGTAAAAAATATGTTAAATATTTTGGCTGTGGTAATATCTAAGGGCTGCCAGTACCAGACAGGTTTGCTATTTTCATTTCACATGATAAACATCTACAATGAAAATTAGTAATAAATGTTTGAATTTTCCAAATTTGGTAAATTTCGCGGATGACAGCCCTAAAAAAACTTTCTATTCGTCTAAGTGCTGATTTTGACGTGAAAGAATGTGTTGCCACTACTAAGCATTCTCATTATTTATGTATGTACTGGCAGATGCAGCATTTAATGTTGATATGATAAGCATTCTATAATGAAAATAAGCAACTGTTCCACTTTCCTTAATTTTCAAACATACGTCTGGTCATCGAATCAAAGTGGTATATGACGTTAGATACAAGTCGGTAGAACGTGTGTTCGAAATCCACGTGTTTCCTCTACTTCATTTCTTAATCTCTTTACAGCAATTGCGGGATTTCCAAATTACTGAATATTCAAATCAGTGGAAAATGTGAACGCTGCTACGAAAAGTCTATAATGCTGACAAGTCTATAATGCTGCTTCTGAGAATATATGCTCGCTATTAACGTAAAATTAACGAAACTTTGATTTTTCAACAACAACAACATTAAGGCCACACACAAGGTGAGATCAAAAGCGAACACCTCAGGAGTGATAGGAATCAATTATATGTCTTATCCACAGACAAAGAGACAAAATGACGATAACATCTTGAACATCACAAGTCAGAATCAACACCTCACTGAATGAATGAAAAAAATGTCAGACCAAAGGAAGATAATAGGCTAGCTTCCTCAGTTACACTGGGACTCGCAACGACTGTCAATTTATGGTATGCCATCTGATGCGTGGGCCATTTCATGGCATGCCATATCATTTCGAAAATGCCTCAGAACGGTGAGGACGTGTGCTTCATTTGTGCGTTGAATGCTCTTAAAAAGTTATGTGAAGTGGAGAGCGAAGGAATTCTGCTGTTGATGAAAACTCCGCGTGTAGGATAAATCCCTTTTTTGATAATCGGGTGAAATTTCAGATGTAGGCAAAACTATTATATGATTTGCTGGGGTACGATGGGGGATGGGGTAGAAGTCATTAAACGAATTCCGCCGGTCATCAATAGGCAGTTTCATATACTTACCCATACTTAAAAATTGAAAAAATATCTCTTTAAAATAATTTCCGTATCATCATTCGACTTTCTCGCAATTTCCCACCATTCCATGCTCTGTAAACTATTTGGATTACTCAACGAGATTTTAAAATCACTGAAAATTCAGGATTCCTACATTTTCTTATAAGAAACGGAGCATGACCACGGTTCAACGCCATTTTGAAAATCAAGAGCTGTCAAAATATTTCCAGGCAGATGGCCAAGCAAATGGCATACCATGTTGCCTACCATTTATGGCATGCCATCAAATATGGCATACCATAGGCCGCCTCCACTAGCAATTTCCCATGGCATGCCATTTGAAATTGCTAGTGAAGGCGGCCTATGGTATGCCATATTTGATGGCATGCCATAAATGGTAGGCAACATGGTATGCCATTTGCTTGGCCATCTGCCTGGAAATATTTTGACAGCTCTTGATTTTCAAAATGGCGTTGAACCGTGGTCATGCTCCGTTTCTTATAAGAAAATGTAGGAATCCTGAATTTTCAGTGATTTTAAAATCTCGTTGAGTAATCCAAATAGTTTACAGAGCATGGAATGGTGGGAAATTGCGAGAAAGTCGAATGATGATACGGAAATTATTTTAAAGAGATATTTTTTCAATTTTTAAGTATGGGTAAGTATATGAAACTGCCTATTGATGACCGGCGGAATTCGTTTAATGACTTCTACCCCATCCCCCATCGTACCCCAGCAAATCATATAATAGTTTTGCCTACATCTGAAATTTCACCCGATTATCAAAAAAGGGATTTATCCTACACGCGGAGTTTTCATCAACAGCAGAATTCCTTCGCTCTCCACTTCACATAACTTTTTAAGAGCATTCAACGCACAAATGAAGCACACGTCCTCACCGTTCTGAGGCATTTTCGAAATGATATGGCATGCCATGAAATGGCCCACGCATCAGATGGCATACCATAAATTGACAGTCGTTGCGAGTCCCAGTGTAACTGAGGAAGCTAGCCTATTATCTTCCTTTGGTCTGACATTTTTTTCATTCATTCAGTGAGGTGTTGATTCTGACTTGTGATGTTCAAGATGTTATCGTCATTTTGTCTCTTTGTCTGTGGATAAGACATATAATTGATTCCTATCACTCCTGAGGTGTTCGCTTTTGATCTCACCTTGTGTGTGGCCTTAATGTTGTTGTTGTTGAAAAATCAAAGTTTCGTTAATTTTACGTTAATAGCGAGCATATATTCTCAGAAGCAGCATTATAGACTTGTCAGCATTATAGACTTTTCGTAGCAGCGTTCACATTTTCCACTGATTTGAATATTCAGTAATTTGGAAATCCCGCAATTGCTGTAAAGAGATTAAGAAATGAAGTAGAGGAAACACGTGGATTTCGAACACACGTTCTACCGACTTGTATCTAACGTCATATACCACTTTGATTCGATGACCAGACGTATGTTTGAAAATTAAGGAAAGTGGAACAGTTGCTTATTTTCATTATAGAATGCTTATCATATCAACATTAAATGCTGCATCTGCCAGTACATACATAAATAATGAGAATGCTTAGTAGTGGCAACACATTCTTTCACGTCAAAATCAGCACTTAGACGAATAGAAAGTTTTTTTAGGGCTGTCATCCGCGAAATTTACCAAATTTGGAAAATTCAAACATTTATTACTAATTTTCATTGTAGATGTTTATCATGTGAAATGAAAATAGCAAACCTGTCTGGTACTGGCAGCCCTTAGATATTACCACAGCCAAAATATTTAACATATTTTTTACGTTGTCAGCTCACCCAGCAAATTTCGTAACGATATTATGGCTACAAACAGAAATGTTTTTATGTTTGCCGCTCGAAAAATTTCAAAATGTATAAAATTGGAATGTTACGTGTTAACTTTCAATACGAAATCATTATTATTATTTACCAGTTCATAATTATTTGTAAATTTAATGGAAGATTTAATGGTGCTTTAATGGTGTGTGCATTTCGTTGATATTTGATGACTGCAACGGAAGCTACAGGGCATAAACCATTCCCTATGTAAATGTAAATGTATAAACTAGTTGATGTTTTCGAAAAAAGGGACAAATTTTCAGGATAATCGATGATCTGAATTCACGTACCCGCGGTAACTACAAGGATATTCTTACAGTCATGAAAAATCATAAATCTATACACTTCTCTCTATGTGTGTATGTCTACAATGATTTGATGTTTCTGTCAGAAGCAATCCCCAATCGAAATTTAAACGCATAAAGCTCAAAATGCTATCGGTTAAGAAATTCGGTGCTTCATCCAACCTGTCAATAAAAAGTTTTCGACATTCCGAGTTGCACAAAAACAATAGCCCTTCACCAAATTACCGATTTTTTTAATACTTGGATTTTCTGTTCACGAGAACTTACGATCGGATCATCAAAGCAATATAAAACTCCCAGAATGTATGTGACTTATCATAATTCTTATAGTGACAATAAATAACAAACGTTTCGATTATAAAAAAAACTCTAAAGATATGACAAACAAATTACAGAAATTATCATAGCTGGCAGATCTTTCATAGTTTTTCGATGAAATTTCCAACAAAAGTTTTTCGAAAATTCGTTTATAGGTTGGCTTATAATTAGGTCAATTCACTATATGAATTTCGTTATGATATCATGGCTGCATCGAAAGTTATAGGGAAAAAAGCTTTAGTTTGCTGAGCAAATTTACAAGATTTACCTGACAAAAATGTCCATACCGGCAGCTCTATCCTATATTTTCAAACTAATTTCTATCAAATGTGGCTTACAGTAAGATTCAAATACTGTGTGAATTTAGTTAAAATCTGTTACCTGAATCGGAAGTTATAGGCCAAAAAGCAGTTTTTTTTTGTAGTGATTTTTCAAGATGGCAACACTGCCACAGGGTTGTCGGCATTTCAAAATAACTTCTATCAGACCTGGCCCTAGATAATACCAACATGTGCTGTAAATTTTGTAGTAATCTGACTATGAGGCCGTCAGTTCCCGTGAACCGAAATTTCAAGTGCTGAAAATAGAGGTAATTTGGAGATGGGTTGCCATTCTTGCGCAAATTGGCATTTAAAAAATTTCAAATTGACATTGTGGACAAAGGTTAAGATTTATCAATAATGGGAATTTTATCTTAAAAAGCAAAAAAAAATCAATAGGGTCGATGATTTGGAGGATTTTTTTTCAAGTTCCTGCCGTAGCTACGGAGTGGCCCACACAATCTTAAAAATCCATGTGTGTATAGTTTTAGTCAACATCAATACGCTCTGCAAATTCCACAATGATCCAATGTTTCTGCCAAAAGTTATGAAAAATCGAAATTTGAAGAAAAAACTCTTGCCTACTTTTGGGCACTCAGCACCCACATAGGCTTAATAATTTTCAATTTTTTATCATAAACAAGCATAAAACATGGCTAGTTTCCATTTGCAGCTCTTAGTTTTAACAAACATGTACTCTGCATAGAAATATAGAGGAACCTGAAAATCCATTAAAATGCCCGTCGGGGCCAAAAAGTTAAAAATATCTGAGTTTTAATTACCCACTGCTCTAGTCCTTATATATATTTATGTTTTCTGAAAGTTTCAACTCAATCGGATCGGCCAACCCAGAGATTATCTCCCTTAATCTTTTTGGTGATTATATATACAGGGTGTTTGGTACTCGGTGGACACTTTTGTAACGACGCATTTCTTGATATATTTTGAGCAAAAAATCGTTCTACAGGGTGGTCCGGTTTTCAAAATCTGCGGAGTTACAGGGTGGTCAAGAAAAGTTTTTCGGACCTGTACCCTGACTCACTTATATCGTTATATCTTGAAAACTAATAATCATAACGCAAAGTATTGTGGCTTGTTTTTTTATGGAATCAAATTACCTTTAATTTGATGTAATGTCCTAAATTGTAACTGTTATTGATTTTCAGATATTTACTTATAGATGTGTGTGGAAATGCTATAAAGAATTATAGCAGGTATGTGCAGCAGGGCCCGCCATTTGCGAAACTCGTTTGTTAATGGCTCAAAACATGAATATCATATTCCAGTTTGCGATCGAAAGTGATCTCAAGATCTGTCAAATGTTGCACAGAAATATGGATGGTTTAAAAAACAACATCAGTAGAGGCTTAAGTCTGGTGCTTAAGACAAAAAAGCATGGCGAAACATTTGGAAACATTTAAAAATATGTAATAAGAGTTACACGAACCTGTAAGAAAATGTAATCTTTCCCGAGGAGGCAAATGATCAGCAGACTCATCGATTGCCCGAGATATTTTTAAATCATATGCGTAGAGTAGACAATATGGTGACAAAACTTTAGGATAAAGAAGTTAAATAAAAGAAGTTCAAATATGAATCCTTGGAGCACTCCGAAAGAGAGAAAAAGCGATGGCGACAACACGCCAGAGAGAGAGAGAGAGAGAAAGAAAACGGGTGTAGTTCATTAAGATCGATTAAACCCAGGAGAGCAAAGGCTCACAGATACTAGATTTAATTTGATACCACAGATAATGATTTAATTTGAGTAAAAGTAACTTAAGATTATCAGAGTCGAATAAAGTAAAGAAAGATTTGCAGATTAACAGAGTCAAATAAAATATATGTATAGTAGGGATGAGCAAAAAGGCACAGTAAAGTGCCAACACACTTCGCACAGTGTAGTGCACTGAGCTTCCAGCACACGGTGCAATTACAGTACATATACTACAACTCATAACAGAGTGCATGTTCGAACGATAGCACAGTTCATACAGCATGCGGGAGCATAATGCGCGTGTGAAGAATGGATGGATATATGATTTAAAAATCTAATCTGTCTCTTTCGTTTGCTAATTATCCAATTCATCAGCTAATGCAATGAAGAGCTATTGCTCAAACTGAAAAAAGCGTACACTTTGCTATGCAAACAACGCCTTCGAGCCACATCACATGAATGGGCTGTGTGCGTACATAATAGTAATAGTAAAGTACATCAATTTACGGTGTACATTGACGCGGCATACATAGCACATCACACCAAAGTGTGCAGCAAACTAAGCTTAGCACGCCTAAAAACTACCTACCACTAATATGTAGCATCAATTTGGCAGCTCCTATCTAAAGCCGAGGCAAAGGCATGAAAAAATTCAATGACCGCTGGTGGTTGTGGATCGACTTTTAACAAAGCCATGTTGCTAAGAAGCTATAGCTGAACAATATTTGGTGAACGTAACATTGCCTCAAATTATCGCCCCATCACTACTCTTCATTGCTTTCATCAATTTATAAATTTTAATAAATAAAATAATATATAATAAAATTTATAAATTTTATTAAACTCGAGGCAATGATAACTCCTTATTTATAGCTAAAAGAATAATAAATTTTATTGTTTTATTGATGTTTATCACATGAACATTTGATTTTTATTTGTTCATGTGATAAACATCCTATCAGGAAAATAACTAACGAGTGCTTAATTTCGTAAGTTTTTAAACTCTTGCGAGTAGTTATATTGGAAATCTTTTGTTCCTATGGCGTAGGGTGCAGTCATCGGATCAAATTAGTCTTTACCTTGAATACAAGTTTGTTGCAATAAGGAGCACTTTTGGCAGAACTAGTATTTAAAGTTCATACAATTCCTCAACTTTCCTTAGAAAATCAGCCTTTCTAGCGGTTCCGATGAGCTAGAGTTTCTTTTAAACTGTCATGTAACTGCTGTGAAAACAACGATACATATTACAAGAAACTTTTTAAATTCAATGCAAAATGATGAAAATTGTTCAACTAATCATTAGCTAAGAAATGTAATTAATACTGTAATTTATAAAATATGATCTAATACCAAGCAGTAATTAAATATAATTTTGATAGTATTGGCTTAAAATTGTTAGACGCATTTTCTTATGCGCTATTAAGTTAAGAGAAATTATTTATAAAAAAACAATATAAAGATCTACATTTCATAATTTGAGCAAAGTGAAGAATAAATGAAGTAGTTGAAGTTAAAAGTACGGAAAGTAAAACAAGAAGTTAATATGAATATGTACAACAGATGGTATTTTATAGAGAAGTAAAGGTACGAAATCGTGCAATCTTGCGAAAACCAAAATTTGTGCAATAGAGGTGGCAATTGCAACCTTTTACGCCAGTATATATGTGCCAATGATGACGGCTAATCGAGGAATCTTGGTAACCTGCACTGATACTAGCTGAGTGAGTTAAATGCGGCAGAAGATCCACTCCTACAGTACATAAAGTAGACCCAGAACCAAGATGGAGTATCAGAAAGTGATTTTATGTTGTTTTTTTGTGCTATACTCAAAAGGAAGAATGTAAACTTTCAGAAGTGCTGTCTATCTCTCTAGTGTATCTCTTATAAGATGGTGTTCAGCTAAGATATGATTGGAGATTATCAAGGCTGGGATTTTAGATTACTGAAAAATGACAGATAAGCTTCTTTTGATATCAAAAGTCGCCATGTTTGGTGTCTCTAGATCTCTACAGAATTCAAGCAAAACGAACGAAGAATG
Source organism: Nemotelus pantherinus (assembly GCA_963978885.1). Taxonomy (NCBI): domain Eukaryota; kingdom Metazoa; phylum Arthropoda; class Insecta; order Diptera; family Stratiomyidae; genus Nemotelus; species Nemotelus pantherinus. Next base: position 216,540,233 of record OZ022264.1, read on the forward strand.
AAGAAGTGAGGACTTAGAACAGAACGAAAGTGAAATTGGTATAACAATGGATTGTAACAAGCAAAAGAATAGAGTGAACCTTCAAGCCTTTATTGTAGTTTTGAGCCAGGCGTGTGAAAACGATGATCGTTGTGAGTCATGCTGATTTTTGTGTTTACAACCTTATTCCAAGCTCATAAGCAACAAAGACAAAAATCTAGAATCCATGCGTATATTTATAAAGAGTTGATAGATGCAAAGTACCAAAAAAAAAATGTTGATGTGACATCGGACAGTGAGGACGTGTTATATGTTCGAAACGTGGCTTTGTGCAAATATTCACAATGCTGAAATTTTTAACTCGGAGTATACTATTTTCCGCCGGGATAGACATGGAGATCTTACTGACGCTCCTGTCGGAGGTGGTGTTCTTCTGGCGTTTCACAAAAAATTCAAAGTATCTCTAATCGAAATACCGCATACAAATAATGAATTTATTTGTGCCCAAGTCCAACTGACGTCAAAGAAAATATTTTTCGGTGTCAACTACACGCCACCAAATTCTTCGTATGATGTTTATGCTTCGCTTATACATACTATGCAGCTCATATGCGATCTTGCGGACAATAACGACGACGTCGTCTTAATGGGTGATTTCAACCTACCTAGTATAAACTGGTGCCCTTCTGCGGACGGCACTTTCGAAGTTCCGAGCTCTACTTCTATTGGCGGACAACACGACATCAACATTGCAAACGAATTTATATCACTTGGTTTGTTTCAAGCCAATTGCATCCGGAACGCAAATGGAAAAATGCTGGACCTGATTTTTTCGACTGATCCCTCTTCTACTGTGGTGAAACCCCTCACATCATCTCTCATCGACGAAACCGCGCATCATTGTGCACTCAACATTATTTTCGAGCCAAAGTCTAGTAATTACTTATCATCGAGCACATCTGAACTTAAATTTAATTTTAGACGAGCTAATGTCGATCAAATACGTGACTTGCTTGCTAACTATGATTGGTCCTCCGTGTTGCAGGAACCTAATCCTAATAAAGCTACGTTCTACTTCCACATTCGGTTGTTTAGCTGTTTTTTACGGTGCGTGCCAACTACCTTCACTAAAAGCAAGGTTCGTTTTCCTTGGATGTCTCCACAGCTTTGCCATTTAAAAAATTCCAAAAACAAAGCCTGGAAAAAGTTTCGCCTGACTCGCTCAGAACTTGACTATCAACGTTTTTCCACATTACGAGATCTGCATCATAATGAAGTTGCATTTGCATATCATAGACATACGCAACAGCTTAGATTTAATTTTCAAGCTCAACCTAAGAGATTTTGGAATTTTGTTAATTCTATGACTTATAACGATGGGTATCCACTCACATTTAAATCTGACGACTCTTATTTTGATGATCCCTTTGATATTAGTAATTTATTTGCTTCCGTTTTCCGTAATGCCTATCGTACGGACTTTCCTAACTCCAGACACTTTTCACCCTACTTGACGAACTCAACAGTTTCTTCTTTGGAGATGAAGGATTTAAAAATTGACGAGGACACTATTATCACATTTGTTAATAAACTTGACAATAATATAACACCTAGCCCAGATGGCATACCTAATTTGGTCTTGAAATATTGTGTGTCGTCACTACTACCTGTGCTGTCTTATATTTTCAATACATCCTTAAAAACAGGCATCTTTCCTCATTTGTGGAAATACTCCACCGTCACTCCTATATTCAAGAAAGGGAGTCGTAATGACGCTTGCAACTATAGACCTATTGCAAAACTTCCCTGTGTCGCAAAACTTTTTGAAGCCATAGTCACGAATGTTGTAGCCTTTCATTGCAAATCAATTATGGCTCCGTATCAGCATGGTTTCATGAAAGGTCGTTCAACCACAACCAACCTGCTTGAATTTTCTCACCAAATAACCAACTCAATTGAAGCTGGGCTCCAAACTGACTGCGCCTACACAGACTTGACGAAAGCCTTTGATAAGCTTGATCACTCTATACTTTTAGCTAAGCTTCATTCCTTTCAATTCCCTTACTTGTTTTTAAATTGGGTTGACTCTTACTTGACGAATCGAACTCAACGTGTATCCTTTCGCGGTGCCTTGTCATCTGAAATTAGAACCACGTCTGGTGTTCCACAAGGTAGTCATCTAGGCCCTTTACTGTTCGCCTTATTTATAAATGACGTAGGTTCCATTCTACGGTCATCTTCTGTTCTTCTTTATGCCGATGACGCTAAAATTTTCAAAGTTGTGAGAAACCTTAACGATTGCAATGATTTGCAGCAGGATCTTAACAGATTTGCCAAATGGTGTTCCGATAACAATCTCTTAATTAATCCTGACAAGTGTACGATTATATCTTACACACGCAAAAATAATCCTGTAATCTATGAATACTCACTTTTGAGTACATCTTTAAATAGATCAGCGAAAGTACTCGATTTAGGAGTATTGCTGAATCAATCCTTCACATTTGACGATCACATCGATTCAATCGTTGTGAAAGCTAGCAATGCCTTAGGTTTTGTCAGAAGACGTTCGAAGGAATTCAACGACATTTTTCTAACTAAGACCCTCTTTTGTAGCTTAGTAAGACCTATTGTCGAATATGCAAGTATTGTATGGGCACCATATCAAAAAGTCTACATAGACCAAATTGAGTCAATTCAAAAGAGGTTCTTACGTTTCTGCCTCCGCGGTCTTCCGTGGTATGACCCTTTACATCTACCTCCTTATCAAGACCGCTTAAATCTTTTACAAATGGATACCTTGGACTCTCGACGTCAAAATTCCAAAATCTTATTTGCCGCGAAAATTTTGGATGGCACCGTTGACTCAAACTACTTATTAAGCCAACTTAATTTTAACATTAATAACAAACGTGTCAGGCGTGTTAACTTTTTGTCGATCCCTCAACATCGGACCAATTATGGTTGCAATGAGCCAGTCACTTCAATAAGTAGATGCTTTAACGAAGCTTATTATAAGTTTGATTTTCATTTATCTACAGCATCACTTAAACGAATTCTGTGTAAGAATAATTAATTTTTATTGTATGTGTATAGTCTGCATTAGACGAATTTAATAAATGATTATATAATTAGCAGTCAGAGCAATAATGAAGAAAATATATGAATTTTAAGATCAGAAAAAACTAATATTCAACAACATATAAAATTGATGTCTCCCTGGCAAATGGTAATTATTGTAAAAACTGAATGCTAGATGATGTACAAGACTATACGTTGTTAATGAAAACAAATTCAATTTGCTTCTCCTCTCGATATAGAAGAGTGACCTAAATTTTATTCATAAAACAATTAAATGGTAAATTCATCAGGCTCGAACACAAATGCCTTCTTCTCCCAAACTAACATGAAAAACACTTTTAACATTTGGCGCAAAGTAAAATGATGATGGAGGATAACTCTAACAACCAGATTATTAGACAGTATTAAGGTTTGAGAAAAAGAGCTCAAAAGTGTTCTATTATTAAAAATCTGCGTAGCTTCTTTTCTATATGCATTACTTGCCTAAGATTCGTATACGATATATCAAATATTTCTACAAAAATAGCATCATTCGGCAGAAAATAAAAATTCCTTGTCTAACCTTAAACATTGAAAAAAATCGATTAATATCAAAAGTCAATCTCGTTCTACTTCTTTCCCACTTATCCCCATTGAAATTCTACACCACTCAAACTACTCACATATGCATACATATTATCACGACACAATTCTAGATATACATTTCAAATTGTAATTTAATACTTCTGCATACATTTCACTTCCGTGATTACAGTTGCTCGTTGATCAAGTTCCTATTCTGGAGACAATGACACCGCTCGACTTTATGGATTTTCGTACTTACTTGTCGCCTGCCTCGGGCTTCCAAAGCCTGCAGTTTCGTTTAATCGAAAACAAGATAGGCGTGAAGACGGAACATCGCGTCAAATATAATCAGAGGTATACACAGGTATTCGGGACCGATGCCGACGCTATCGAATCGATCATATCTTCCGAAACGGAGCCTTCACTGTCGGATCTAGTTCAAAAGTGGTTGGAGCGTACTCCAGGGCTCGAAACTGACGGATTCAATTTTTGGGAAAAGTTTCAGAAGAGTGTCCATGACTTTTTGGACGAGCAAGAGAAAATAGCGAAGGTAAGTGGTTAGCTTTTCTCGCACGAACCTAAAGTAGTATTAAACTATTTTGTGAAACCTTTGTAAACTTTTAGACCGATGAAGTTGAAACGTCCCGGAACTATCGACTAATGGATATTGAGAAACGAAGGGACGTCTACCGCACTATATTTGATCCTAGTGTGCACGATGCACTTGTGAAACGGGGCGAACGACGATTTACGTACAAAGCATTGCAGGGTGCTATTATGATTACATTCTACAGAGACGAACCAAGATTCAGTCAACCGCATCAACTGCTAACGCTACTCATGGATATGGATTCTTTAATAACAAAGTGGAGATGTGAGTACTATTATTGTGCCGATTCGAATACATATCACGACATCATAGTTTTGCTCGTGAAGCTAAATAAAACGCTTGCAGCTCAACATTTTCTTTTAAATCAAAAATTTATTTTAATTTACATTTGAATTCTAGACAATCACGTGATGATGGTCCAAAGAATGATTGGCTCGCAGCAACTAGGAACTGGTGGCTCATCAGGATACCAATACTTGAGGTCTACACTAAGGTACAGCAATGCATTTGAATTACCTTTTATGATTTATATATGATTTCATCTGATTCCAGTGATCGGTACAAAGTCTTCCTCGATTTATTTAATTTATCGACGTTCCTCATTCCGCGTCAAGCTATTCCGCCACTGAACGATGAAATGCGAGAAGAACTCAATGTACTGTACGGCATCTCTTCTACAAGTAATAGCACAAGTCTTTTGCATAATAACGGTATCAATTGAACCTAAGAAATAGATGAACAATCAGAAATATTGTTATTCAATGTACAGTTAAAGTAACTTTATGAATCGTTTTGTTATAAATATACATATGTATGTAAGATATATTCATAATGAGCACGCTTATATATTTTACATATTATTTAGGATACAATGTTCATAACCACTTAGTTTCATTTCTTAATATTGTTCATGCATATTTTGAGTATTTCGTGGATAGGAGTCGACAGGTGAAAAGGTAAAAGAAAACGTATATGTAGCCAGACACTGGCATAGCGCATATGAGAAAGGTATATGAGAAAAACGCATATGAGCGCATATGAGAAAGGTAAATTTTCCAAGAAAAGTAGGAGGAATGTGTGATTTTCCTTCATATTGAATAAGGTTGAAATATTTACTAAATTAATTTCTTATACTCACGATCGGATCAATCCACCAAATACATCTCATTTGAAAATCTAATGATAACGTTTTGCAGCGTACAATTGGCCAATTTTTTATTCGCACTGGATGCATTCCTATGCTTATGTGAGGTTACATGTTTCACATCCATTTCACAGCACAGGCTTTATATTTGATTTATAGTCTTGGAACTTTGTTTTCCTATGCATGTAGCTGGTCTGCAAAAAGACTTATCGCCCGTATCCTGAAAATTCACTTAAAAAAACTTCCTGGTCCTTCAACAGCTGCTCCTGCTTTTTCTGAAATATTTAAAAAGACAAGCATGTCCAAAAATCTGGCATCGATAGTTCCTGCAGTTGGTGTCAAACTAGCAGCAGCAACGTACGAAGCAATCACAATTTCGCTTTTGATTATCGCTGCGATCAATGAAATTTAGTCAGTACACTGAGAAAAATACTTCTATTTTTTGAAGAAAAATGAACACATTATCAAAGAAAATTGGTAATGATTCTGCGCCAAAGAAATATTTATTCAATCCAAAGAAAGACATTTCTTCATTTCAAAGAACAAATATTGTACTTGCCCTGAGTAAAACTTGGTATAGTTTCAAAGAAATATTTATTCAATCGAAAGAAATGAATTTATTCATTTCAAGCACTGATATTGCATTTGCCCTGAGTAAAATTTAATATAATTTCAAGAACATCTGGCATCTGGCATAAATCGGTTCACGTACGATCACCGAAGTTAAGCAGTGCTGGGCGCGGTTACTACTTAGATGGGGGACCGCTTTGAAAGCATAGCATGTTGTTGGCACGCAAAAACTTTGAAAAAAAAATTACCATTTTTTCCTTTTTTTAAAGTGCGATATTTTTTTCGCATTTCCTGAAGCGCTAGTATTATTTATGTCCATTCGCCAATTTAAGCTATAATGTTACACTTAATCAATGGAGTTAGGAACACTGAAGACGAACAAAGTCAACCATGACATGAACCCGGCGGCATTCGAACCCTCGAGCGGTAGATCGCTGCTTTGGATTGACACGTTAGCGAACTAAGCTATCGACCCTTTATTTGTGTAGAGGAAAAGTTGATAGAAAACAGAAAAACTATCAATTTTTTCGTCGAATATTGAAGCGTGGTTGTTGTTGAAACATAGAAAAAAATATTCGCGGTGTAGATATAATTTACTAAATTCATAGACGTAATTTACAAGATTTGAGGAAAATTACTTACTTGAAATAAGGTAAAGCAAAAATTGTATTTCGTTGAATATAAGAAGTTTTTCAATGATATGTATACAAATTACTGATATCAAATAAAAGTTTATTTGATTTGTGGAAGATTTCACATCTCGTAAACAAGTAAATATTTTCTTTGATTTTCGGAAACATATTTTTCTGAGTGTAGAATAGTGCTACTGACTATTCTATATCCGAACCCACTTGAGGCATTTTGGTAATTTGGTAATAGTATTCCGATCAATGATTTTGTATGTTTATTACTAATGATTATATATATATATATATATATATATATATATATATATATATATATATATATATATATATATATATATATATATATATATATATATATATATATATATATATATATATATATATATATATATATATATATATATTGTTATGTTCCGAGCAAAATCCTGGCTTGGTGCGGTCGGTTGGTAAACATATATTAATCGTTGAGACTCGGTCTTCTTGTCGCTGCGGTTTCGGCTAGTTAAAGAGCGATCGGCAGCTTGAGTTGTACTCATAGCAGCGGAAAAGGATTCAAAGCAATCCTCCGGCCACTGGCATATTAGTTAGTTCGCAAACGACAGGCGTAGCGGCAAGTTGGCTTGACGGGTCTCAGTGTTCGGTCGTAACAGTAGTCGTAACAGTTCAGAAGTGGGATAAATCCAAGAGATTTTCACGAAAAAAAAAAAACTAGTGGCGTCCAAAATGGCGGAAGACCAAAGTGAACAAATTCGGTTGTTGAAATTCGAAGTGGATCTTATAAAAAAAGAAAGTGATTTACTGAAAAGAGAGAACGAGTTATTGAAAAAAGAAATAGACTTTTTGAAAGCCAGTAGGGCAAATGTTAATAATGAAAGTGCTAGTGAGATGAATAGTGATATAGTGTCGGAAAGGCCTGAGTCCATCGCAGGGTTGAAGATGGGCATCAACGAGGTGAAAGTGTTGATTCCACTATTCGAACCGAGTGAGTCGTTAGATGTGAGGAATTGGATTGCGGACATCGAAAATCTAGCGGAGCTGTATGAGTGGAAAGATCGGGCTATCTTGTTGTATGCGTCACTTCGGTTAGGCGGTGCCGCAAAGAAATGGTACCAAGGTAAACAGCGTACCCTGAATAGTTGGGAAATTTTCAAAAAAGAGCTTATTCAGAGCTTTCCCAGTGGGCATAGTGACGCCACAATTTTAAAATTGCTAATGACGAGAAGAAAGAAAGCAGATGAAACCATAGAAACATTTTTCTATGAAATGGTTATGTGGGGGAAAAGGATTGAATTAAATGATTCAACAATCATGGAATATATCATTTCCGGAATAACAGATACGGCAATTAAATGCTCGTTAATGGCTACCAACTTTACGAACATTACAGATCTCTTGGCGAAGTTGAAGAGCATCGAAAGATTGGACGAGGGAAATGGTGAACAAAAACGAAGAAGGCAGGATGAACATGTAGAAAAAAGAAAGTTGCCTATTAGTAGTGAGAATGGTGAGAGGAAGAAATTTTTCAAAGGTGGAAAAGACCGAATTAATACCGAATCTTCTCGGCAGCTGTTTTGTGGCTTTTGTAAACTAAGAGGACATCTGTCCGCAAACTGTGCGCGTAAACAAAGAAAGTGCTTTAAGTGTGGTGAAGCTGGACATTTTGCGAAAAACTGTGCAATGAAGGAGTCAGCATGACTAGTGAATGTGACTGGAACGATATCGGATGAATATCATCAGAATATTAAAATTAATAATGTGGAAATGAAGTGCTTAATCGACTTTGGAAGTCAGTGTTCAATAATAAAGGAGAGTGTAGTGAACCAGAATAAATGGGAAACAGACCCAGTTGCAGTTAATCTTAAAGGTTTTGGTGGAAGTTTAGTAAAAGCAAAAGGCAAACTGCAAGTCGAAGTGAGAGTGCAGGATGTGTGTAAAATCATAGACCTTTTAGTGGTGCCAGATGAGGCACAAGATGACCTTGTGATTATTGGACAAAACTTCTTGAATTCACCGGACGTTATTGCCTTAAAAATGCCAGGTAATCAATAGTATAAGACAAAAATCAGATACGTCAGAGTCAGTACTTATTGATTCAGAAGATATACAACTTTGTAACTCCGTATCTGAGGAGAATAAATTTCGACTAAAGGCCCTATTAAATAACCATCGAGCCTGTTTTGCTAAAGACTTATCACAGATGGGAAAATCGAATGATATCTTTATGAAGATAAGAGTGAAAAAGGACGCAGTTGTTAACTACAAGCCCTATAAAGTGCCGTTTGCATTACGGAATGTTTTGGACAGTATAATTGATGAACTCTTGAGAAATGACATTATAATGCCATCTGAGTCCCAATTTGCAAGCCCTGTACTTTTAGTAAAAAAGAAAGATAATACGTATCGAATGTGTGTTGATTTCCGAAAGTTAAATTCAATCACCGAGCGTGAAACACATCCGGTGCCTAATATCGAAGATGTGTTGAATTCATTAGGCGGCAAAAGTGTATTCACTTCACTAGATTTGATGAATGGCTATTACCAAATTCAAATGGATAAAGCCAGTCAGCAATATACTGCATTCGTAACTCCGTCAGGTCATTACGAATACAAACGCATGCCGTTCGGCCTCACAAATGCACCAGCAGTATTTCTTCGACTGATGAAGATTTTAAAGGATCGCTTAGGCCGAAAGGGAATAAAGGAAGATACCGTAGTGATTTACATGGACGACATTATGGTGGCCACGGAAACAATAGACGAAAATTTGTGTGTACTTAATATTGTACTTGAACAATTACGCGAAATGAATTTAACTGTAAAGCTACTAAAGTGCTGATTTTTCGATAACAAAGTACAATTTTTGGGACATGAACTGTGTGGCAAGGGAATTTCACCTGGTGAAGTAAAAACAATTGCCATCAGGGAATATAAAACGCCGAAAAATGTTAAAGAAGTGCGCCAGTTTCTAGGCCTTTGTGGATATTTCCGCAGATTCATTAAGGGATTTGCCGAAGAAGTAAGGCCATTGACGTCCCTTTTAAAGAAAGATGTTCCGTTTACATGGGGTGCTGATCAACAGAGAGCTCTGGAGAGCATCAAGCTAAAGTTGACGAAAAAACCGGTGCTGGCGGTGTTTAATCCTGACCTCGAACATGAGGTCCATACAGATGCCTCCCAGCACGGTATTGGAGGTATCCTGATGCAAACGATGGGGGACGAAAAGCATCCAGTAATGTATTTCAGTCGAGCTTTGACTGATGTAGAGCAGCGATATCATAGCTACGAACTGGAAGCACTAGCTGTGGTCGATACGTTGGAGCGGTTCAAATATTACCTGCTACATAAAACATTTATCGTCGTTACAGATTGCTCTTCTCTTCGTTACACGCACGAGAAGAAGGATTTGGTACCGCGTATTGCAAGATGGTGGCTTAAGCTGAATGAATTCGACTTTAGGATGGAATATCGCGACGGCCGTAAAATGTGTCACGTGGATGCACTCAGTAGATCACCAGTGGAAGCAGCTAAGGAAACAGAGCCTGTCACGGAAACAGTGATGCGGATTGACCTAGACGAAGAAGATTGGCTTTCAACTTTGCAACACGAAGATAAGAAACTTCAAGTAGTGCGTAAGTCATTGTTAGAAGGAGAATTAAAGTACTCCAAAGATTATATAATATTGGGCAACAGAATTTATAGAAAAACTGAATCGGGTAACAAGTTTGTTGTGCCTTCGAATTTGAAGCTAAAAGTAATGAGTCTAGCTCATGATGACGCTGGCCACTTGGGTAGAACGGAGACATTAGAAGTACTTCAAAGACATTTTTGGTTTCCGAGAATGAAACAGCATGTGAGTAAATATTTACGTTCTTGTCTTGAGTGTAGTTATCATAAAGTTATTAATACCGGGTTTGGAAGACAACTATACACGGTGGAGCGTGTTCCCGTACCTTTACATACAATTCATGTGGACCATTTAGGCCCATATCCTAAAAGCAAAAATGGCAATCAATATGTTTTCGGTTTGATTGATAATTTTACGAAATTCACGATAATATGGGCAACCAAATCCACTAACACGCAAGAAGTGTTAAAAATTCTAAATATCGTTTTTCAATTTTTTGGTCTACCAGCTAGAATAACTTCGGATCGTGGCTCTTCATTCACTTCAAAATTGTTCCAAAAATTTTGTACAGACTATGCCATCAAACATGTTCTTTGTGCGGTACAGACTCCACGAGCTAACGGTCAGATCGAAAGATGTTTCCGTACCATCCAGTCTTCAATATCGAGCATGAGTAAAGATGAATGGGGACAGGATTGGGACAAGTCCCTGCATAAAATCCAATGGACCTTGAACTCTACAAAAAATAGTTCAACCAAGAAGACACCTTTCGAGTTGCTAATGGATTATAATCCACGATGTCATATTGATAATCTTCTGGCTCTAAAATGTTCTGACGAAGGTTTTTTTAATGAAGAAGATAATATTCCGTTAGCGCAATTAAAAGAATTAAATGTCAACACTCTAAACATAGGAGCTGGAACAAACTTGAAGCAAAATAGATTAGAAGCATTAGACAACATTTTGAAAGCCCAAAAATATACGGCTGATAAATTCAACGAAACTCATAATTCGCCACACATTTTTGAAATTGATGATTTAGTATTGGTCAAGTGGGACGCTCCGGCTGAAGGGGCACCTCGTAAGCTTCAACCCAAATACCGAGGGCCGTATCAAGTTCGTAAGTGCCTGGGGCACGACCGCTACCTATTAACTGATCCGGATACAATTCAAATTTCCCAAAAACCATATGAGTCAGTACAGTCTTCAGATAGAATGAAAAAGTGGTTTACTCTTGAAGATTTCAATATTTGCTCGGAGACCGAAAGTGTCGATTTTGATGAGATAGAAAATATGAAGCAATAAAACCATAATTTTATGTAAATTTATGTTAATGATGTTAGAAAATGTAGGCAAATATAGAACACCGAAATAAGCGATATTGTGTTTGTGTTACTGTATTTATGGCGACGAATACTCACTCAGGTCACGACAACCTAACGAGTACCCAAATAAAAAAAATATATAAAAGAAGTTGTCTGTACTATTCAGACGGGATAATGATAGTACCGACTAGTTGACCGTCATAAATTTATGATTTTTTTTGGAAAACCAGGTATGTGCAGTTAAATACTTTTCAGCCTTTATCTCTTTTGGAATAAGAGAAAATGTGTTACGGTTATAAAAAAAAAACCCAAATTGCATAGAAAGGATACGTAATGGTATCATGCATTTTATTTTTCTTGAGATAATGACCAGCAGTAAAAAGGTTCAGGATTAACAAAATTGTTTGTCCTGCACGAATGTTCATAAGCTGGCTAAGGTGTGTGTGTGTTTATTTGAACTTCATATCCGTGAACCTATTTGAAGTATGAAGAAATTGGATTAAGTTGAATTTTGATCTCATTTATATAACTGAGAATTATAATGCGGCATCACCGATGGAATTTCTTTAAATTTCACTCGGGACAGTGAAAGGTAATTGCAAAATGTCCGACTGTTGTGTTCTAGGTGAAATTTTCGCTTAGTGCAGTTGATTGGGTGTTGGTTTGGCCAACATTAGATTGAAAATATCCAACTGTTGTGTTCTAGGTGAAATTTTCGCTTAGTGCAGTTGATTGGGTGTTGGTTTGGCCAACATTAGATTAAAAATATCCAACTGTTGTGTTCTAGGTGAACTCCTCGCTTAGTGCAGTGGACCTGTGGTTGGTTTGACCAGCAACAGAAAAAAATATGCGACTGTTGTGTTCTAGGTGAAATTCTCGCTTAGTGCAGTTGACCGTGTGATTGGTTTGGCCAATCTAAGATAGAGAAAAATGTCCGACCGTTGTGTTCTAAGTGAAATTCTCGCTTAGTGCAGTTGACCTGTGGTTGGTTTGACCAGCAACAGATAAAAGAAAAATATGCGACTGTTGTGTTTTAGGTGAAATTCTAGCCTAGTGCAGTTGACTTTGTGATTTGTTTGACGAACATAAGATAAAGAGAACCCAACTGTTGTGTTCTAGGCGAAATTTTCGCCTAGTGCGGTTGACGATGTGATATGTTTGGTCATTATGAGAGAAAAATGCCTAACACAAGTGTTGGTGCATGTTCGCGAGTGGAAAGTGCAAAACCATGTTCACATATATGGTGTGAAGCCTCTCAAAGAAGTGGAACGAAATGTGGTCACCACGGGCTCTAGAGCCTGTGAAATGTGTTATGTGGTAAGGTTTCGCAAGATATCTTTCGGTTACTATGGTTCACTGAGGACAGTGAAGAAAAAGGATGGCCGACTGTTATGTTCCGAGCAAAATCCTGGCTTGGTGCGGTCGGTTGGTAAACATATATTAATCGTTGAGACTCGGTCTTCTTGTCGCTGCGGTTTCGGCTAGTTAAAGAGCGATCGGCAGCTTGAGTTGTACTCATAGCAGCGGAAAAGGATTCAAAGCAATCCTCCGGCCACTGGCATATTAGTTAGTTCGCAAACGACAGGCGTAGCGGCAAGTTGGCTTGACGGGTCTCAGTGTTCGGTCGTAACAGTAGTCGTAACAATATATATATATATATATATATATATCAGTGGCGTATCCTGAAGCAAGAAGTTTGCGGAAAATTTTATTAAGAAGTGTTACAAAATTTTTTTCGCTTATTAAACATGCACCCACTAGGGGGCCAACCTCCTCGGTAAGGCTGGACATGAGTCCAGGGGCATCTTACCTCCCGCGGTCTCGTAAATTTTACAACCCCGGTGGGGTTGGAGATACCCTCGTGGCAACCTGCAGTCACGAGGATGGCCTCAGCACAGCCAGAGAAGCCAACTGACGACCCAAAAAGGATCTCGACCTGTTAATCCTTAGCAATTTAAGTGCTACTTTCAGTTTTCCCGGACGGTTTTCCGGCGGATTTTATTTTGCCGTATCTTCGAAAATAGGCCGCTTTTTCCCAGACTTGTATGAAAATTTTGCCCGAAACAACTGAGAAAGGTTCCCGAATTTACCCTAGACAAAAAAAAAAGATTTTGGAAAAAATTGACGTTTTTGCCCAATTTCATCCTATCAACATTTTTTTCGACCTTAAACACTTTCAATCATCGAAAGCGCCGCAAAGGCATTTTTTGCCAAACTATGGTCAAAAAACCCCTTACTCCCCTACAAAATTGAAATTTTTGTATCACAGCAATAGGTCTTGGCCCGTTATGTCCCAAACCACTCTAACCCAAAATTGGCCGATTTGGTCCGATTTCAGCTACTTTTACCCTAAAAACTTTTTGAATATTTGAATAAAATACTTCCAAGTACGAAAATACTCGATACAAAAATACGCGATACGAAAACACTTGCAAGTACGAAATACTCGTGATAACGAGTTCAAAAGCCATCAAACATCCAGCAATCGAAATCGTTACTCATCTCATTCCTTACTTTGTGAATCGATCACGAATTCAAAAGTAACGAAATGGTAGCATTCATTATCGTTACTCATTTCATTCCTTACTTTCAATCACGAATTCACAAGTAACGATATGGTAGCATTCATTATCGTTACTCGTTACTCATTTCATTCCTTACTTTCAATCACGAATTCAAAAGCAACGAAATGGTCAGAATTCATTATCGTTACTCGTTACTCATTTCATTCCTTACTTTTGATCACGAATTCACAAGTAACGATATGGTCAGCAAATCGTTACTCATTTCATTCCTCAAAGGAACGAAAAGTAACCATTACTTTGCACACGTAGAGAGTTGAGACCGGTCTCTACATCACCCCGAGCTTGGATATCATTGCTGCCCGTTGACTCGGTAACGAAATTTTGTGTGTCGTTTGGCCTTAGAACGACGAAGGAACGATTGTGAAAAAAGTAATGGTTACTTTCGTTTTCCGGTAATGATTACTTTTCATTACTTTGAGTAACCATTACTTTTAAGTCGTTCATTACTTTTTGAACACCACTACTCTGAGCACTTTACTCATATGAAATTATTTATTATTTACTTTACTTATCCTTTTCCTTTTGGGGAAACGCTTCGGTAGAACCGCCGAGTGTGTCATTCGCCTAATGCTTATTAATATTGGCCCAAGCTAGAGCATCTCGGGTTGGGCCACCACAGGCCAATTTGAGAACAGATGCTGCTGTCCACACCATGGCCAGAGTTGGTGAGCTTCAGTTGTCTATTCAGCCTGTCAAATCCATTTGGTTGCTGCATTTTGGTGCATGTTGGTGCCTAAAATCCACTCAGATTGGAATGCGGGCCAATATCGACCAATCGTAGCCATCTCAAACCAAGATGGTGTACACATATTGGCCATATGCTTTGTTGGTCTGGCTTGGGCCAATATGTATTTCCTACATAAGATATAGCGATGAGCGTCATTATTAGGTATTTTGTATTTTCTATATGCGCACGTTGCGCGGTCGTACTCTGACACTGAGCATGCATACATTCATCTCTCTATATTTCTTAGCGCGTTCAAGCCATAGAGCTTGCTTTTGAACGCTCGCAATCTTTGCCCTCACCATCTCAGTTCATCAAAAAATACTCCGTGCCGATTTGATTGCATAGTTGCTCTCATTGTGTGCGAAAAATTTTTAGGTTTAACGTCCACACTCTCAGAATACTTGCAAAGCAAATCACTTGATCTAAGTAGACCTATGGCGTAAATCGAGCTCGTGGGCCAAAAAGTAACGGATATCAGGGCCAGTGCGGACCAGGAGTTTGCTAAACTTTACAAAAGAGCCTCAGACATTTGTGAGCCTTTAGGAGTAACGACGTCGATTCAACGACGCAGTGGCACATCCAGATACCGATCTAATCATCCCGCAGATACGCCTGAAGAATATTACAGACGAATCTTGTTCATACCGTACCTCGATGAACTCGGATCTTCTCTGAGCGAGAGGTTTTTATCCCGCAAGAAAAAAATTATTGGACTCCAGTATCTTGTACCAGCAAACGTGAATACTCGTAAGTTTACATTCGAAGATCTAAAGCCAGCAACAGAATTCTACAAAGATGATCCGAAGCATTCAAATGAAGCTATTCTTCGGGGCGAATGGGATATGTGGTCGATGAGATGGACGCATGATCTGCAAGAGATACCGAAGTGTGCAATTAGCGCACTGAAACTGTGCGATAATGGAGTCTTTCTGAACGGGCATATTCTGCTTACACTCTTAGCGACCCTTCCTGTCTCCACGGCATCTGTGGAGCGCAGTTTTTCAACGTTAAAACGCGTGAAGACTTATCTTCGCAACCGAACAAGTGAGGAGCGTCTTACAGGTTTGGCTCTCATATAGTATACCAGTTAGTCCTGAATCCATTATTGATATGTTTGCTAAGAAGTCACGTAGAATAGTTTTGTTGTAGAGTTTGTTGCGTCAAACTTTTTGACGTGCTGTTAGTGTGATACTACAGTAATATATAGAAGAAAAAATAAATACACTAGCAAAAATTGCCTTTGTCTTTTAAAAGAAAACAACTTAGTCCAAATAATCTATAATCGATTCTCTTTTCTATCAACGGTTATTCGGATTCACAATATCATGTGCCAGATAAAAAAATAAATAAATTATGAGAGCTGTGAAATTCATATCAGCTTTCCTTATTTAATTTTTAGACAATTGCTCTCTCCCTCCTCCCTTGCGGCTGCGAAAAAAATCGCTCGAAAAATTTGGTCGTCGGTAAATCAGGCTCGGAGATCGCAAAATTTCGAAACTAAACTGAAGCTCAGTGTATGCCATTATCAAAAATTTTGAAAACACTGGTTCCATTGAAAATACGTCGCAAACTGGCCGACCGAAAAAGCTCTTGCGCAGAGATATTAGTTACATTTTACAAGAAGTGAACAAAAATCCGTAAATAAGTGTTCCAGATTTCGCGAAACAAGTGGCTACGGTAAGGAAAAAGGATGTACATCATTCACGTGTTGGCTCTTGCGGTGGAAGGTTGTGGCCGGAGAACTGCGGAGTAATTTGCTTTTCTCCGAAGGACGGTCTTTCTCTGGAATTGACAAAACGGGAATCATCGTGTCTTAGCTACGTGTTCACGTCGTCGCGTTGTTTAAAACGCTTTTGTGTTGTCCTTAAGTGTTAAAGTTTATTAACGGCCGATACCTCTGGTGAAAGACCAACCACGTTCTTTGGCAAATAGGAACAACCAAACGCAAAAAAAAAGGATGTACATTCAAAAACATTCACGAGAGCATTACATTTTAATGGGTTTCAAAGCGGAACTCTACGTAAAAAAACATTGATATCCGCCAAAAAACGACTTCTGAGCCTAGAGTTTGTCAAGGCCCATATTAACAAGGACATTGATTTTCGGAATCGAGGCCTTTTTACTGATGAGTCATAATTTAACATTTTCGGGAGTGGTGCATGCGTTTAAATATGGAGGAAAAAAACTACAGCTTTAGAGACAGAAAATTTGATTCCTACTGTCAAGCACGGTGAAGGTAATGTTATGTTTTGGTGAGCCATAGCTGCATCTGGAGTCGGCAGATTGGTTTTTGTTAACTACTTTGAACCGCTATGTGTACAGGAACCTGTCGGGACTTATTTGAAACCATCAGTTGAAAAGTTGTGCCTTGGAATTGTTTATAAAAAATAAAAATTTGTTGAACGAAGCGCTAATTTCAGAATTGGAGAAAATTACATCCGCTGAAACTGGTAATTTGGTCGCCTCTATGCCCCGAAGACTGCAGGCAGTAATTGATACTAAAGGAGGTCCAACCAAGTTTAAGGCCAGCAAATAATTTTAAAAAATCCGATACGTTTGGTTGGAAATTTTTTGTGTATAAGTCAGCCAGCATGGACTAGCGTAGACTTTTTTCCGTTCAATTTTTTATGTTTTTATGAATTTATCCCTAAGTTTCTGTTTTTGTTCTCTTACTAAAAAAATGTGCATCAATGGATTTTTGATAAAAGCTTCAAATTAATCAGAACCTCAATATTAGGTGTTGCCGTAAACTTTTATCCGGCACTGTAACTTTCAGGGTACATTTGTACTGAAACTTTCAGGATACATTTGTGTATATGCAATATAGGTCCAGGTCTCACCAAATGTTAATTATCTTAAACCCATTGGCGCCGGTGGCCATTTTAGTGATATTTTAGATATGCCTATTATTCTATCAAAAAATAGTTTTCAAAAAAAAGTTTGTGAAATGAATTTCAAACGTGTTCTTTAAAATGATTTGGTAAGGTTTTGTGTTCTTTAAATGTTTAACCCTTTGTGTGCGCTATGTGCCTAAAATGAGATCGGGAAAATTTGAAATTTTTTGAATTCCGATAACTTTTGACAAAGCTATTGAAAAAAAACTTACAGAACATATTTATGTTACTAGGTTGTATACTTGTGTAGTTTTGTATGAATGTACTGGGAACCCTGAAGCTACCGCAGGCGCTGAAAGTAAAAACTTTTAAACCATCGACGCTCCTGAAATATTTTCGTTTTTAAGAAAAAAGGCAATTCGTATACAAATCTTACGCTTTGTCTACACAGTCAAAGAAAATTTTTGGAAATTTCATGTCGGACAAGAACGGCAACCCTTCCGCAATTTACCTATATTTTTAGCATCAATATCTTCTGTTCACGGGAACTGAAGACCCAGTCATCAGATACAGTTGAAATTTACATAATGTATTGGTTTTAAGTAGAACCAAATCTGATAAAAGCGATTTTGAAATGTTGGCGGTTCTGTGCCAGTGGTGCCATATTGAAAAATCACTAAAAAAAAATAACTTCTTTTGGCCCTCTGTAAATTCTGATTCAGTCACCAAATTTAGACAACATTCACACCATAGCTAAATTTTACTTTAAACCACGTTTGGTAGAAATTTGGTAGAAAAATTAGGTTGGAGCTGCCAGCTATCGTAATTTTGGTGTCTTAAATTTTGAAAATTTAGCAAAGAGTTGCCAACACGAGGCATTTTTGTTATTTTCATACCAATAAATGCTTACATTAAGTATTCAAATCGCGAACATTTGCAATGAAAACAATGTTTAAATTTTCTAAAATCTGGGCATTTCCCGGATGGCAGCCCCAAACACCTTTCTATCGCTGTAACTTTCGATGAAGTCATCAAAATTAAATTGGCTTAAGGTCTTTTATTACTTAGAGTGTATTGGTCTTAAATAGGAGAAGTAGCTAGTGGTAGTGGCCTTAAATAGCTAGTGGTAGAATACACACTCAAAATCTGCACAAATCCTCTGCTGTTCTTCAAATATTAGTGTTTCTAGCGGTTCTGATGCGCTAGGGGTTTTTCTACTTACGATATTTTACTTAAAATCATTAATATATTTCCAGAGCGATGACAATCATGGCCTAACGTCCCAGACTGTACGAAAGCATCTCGTCCACTTCAACTGACATATCTCCTGGCTTTTCTGTAAAAACTTTCAACACATACAAAATAAAGCAATTATTATTTTCAAATTTAATTTTTATTTATTTACCGATTTCAGGTATTTCAAAGCGGTATTGAATTGTTTCATAGACTACGTTGCTTATAGAAAAATATTTGAAAGTTTTATTTACATTTACATATTCTTTTAATTCTTTTATATTTGCTCAATGCAACACCTCGTCATTACTATATGCAAAGTTAAGACCATACAGCTTATATACCCATAAATTAATGCGCAAAAAAATTATCACAGTATGCTTCCAATTCGTTAATACATTTTGGAAAATTTCATTGTTTTTTGTTCTCGTTTGAATATGGGTGAGGAGCGTTGGTCCGCGAAATGTTTATCATCTTTTAGATCCAGCATTAATATTTGGGTATATCTATATGTACCAGCACCAATTGAAGGGGTTAGGTTGTCAAACGAGATATATTTCGAATTTAGCTTGAAATATTCCACTGATTATTCAAATTTTGAAATAAATGATATAATTAGTGTCTGTTGTCATTAATTGGCTTACTAGTTTGTTTATTAAACGAGAAAAAATGTATTTGGCCTAAAGATTCAAATTTGCTTTTAATGATGAAATTGCTTCCCCATTAATTAATTTTATATTTGATGACATAGTTCGGTTGAAGGGCTTTTTTTTAAACCAAAGCGTTCAACAACCATTGTTTCGAAAGGCTCAGTAGGTGAAACAAATATATATAAAAAGGGACTTTCATTTGATTAAATGTTTCTTTTAGGAAATTTTCAGCTAGAAGGAAAAATATGAACACAAACTAAATTTTTGCTAATTTGAAATAATGGTGATTAAGGCTTGCAATACATTTATTTATCGAGCTAACACTTCGAAAAAGTACTTATATCATACAATATTATTAACCATCACCCCAAGTAAATCGATATCTTTTCCACAATTCATATAAAACTTTTCCGATAATTAATAGAATTGGAATTTATAGCCGATTTGAAAATAGCCGCCAATTAACAAGAAAATGTTTTTCAAACAATATCACTGTACGCATGAATGATTACTTGAAACAGTTTCTTATACTCAGAATATTGTCAACTTTGAATTGTTTATGTATATATATATTAAAATCTATCCTACCTACTTTGCTTATGTGATCTGAAGAAATTTCAAGTTATCTATGTATTCGAATTCGATATCATTCGAAGCACAGTCCGTTTGAGAAAAGCATATGCCCTTATACAGCGGTACTAAAAGAAATGGTGTGTTTCGGTTTGACAAGGTAAGCGGTCAAAACTAAAATGGTTCAATTAATAAGTTACCCCGTGAAACCTAATCAGTAGTGTATCGTAGTGTGTGGGGCCCCTGGTTCGAATCCAGATGTGGGCGGGGGACCGCACAACGAGCTCTGGCAAAACGCACAAACTAGATAGCGCGGAAAGAACGATATATTGCGATATTTGCCTGATAGCAGAGAAGTCTAGGGAATGAGTAATATACTATCAGTTGGCACTTGAAAAGATACCAATTCAAATAAGTATACTTTATCATATGCAAAAGTGAGAGAAGCATACTCTCAAATGACAGGTAAGAATGTAATCATCCAAATTCAAGTAGCTGATAGGTGAGAATGTGTTGGTGTGCATATGATCTCATCAAGAAAAGTAAGCACAGCCAACATTCATTGGCAAAAAACGAAACTGTCCGTAGAAGATAACATAAAAGTGTCGGAGATACTCTTTTCATTCGCCAAATGGTATCGAAAATAATATTCCGCGTTCGTTATTTTATTGCTTACCATTTTAATACTCAGACTAGATTTTAAGAAAATCAGTATTGCATACAACCTTGGCTATCATATAGAGTCCCGGTCGCGATTGTAGTTCGACAGGTATTAAGGTACCACAATATCGTATTGGTCAAAAAATATACCTCGACTGGTCGAGAAACAGAACCTTAAATCCACAATTTTGTTCTTTATTGCTTTTTCGTCCAGCCCTCTATATGAGGGCCAGGATACAGCGTAATTTGTCAAAAGGAGTTTTGTTTTGACAAAACACACGTCTATTGCCTAGTGGTATTGAAAAACGTATCTTATCGTAGCAGTGCTGTTTGGCAAAGTATTTTCTGTCGTTTTTCGATTTTCAAGTTCAATATTGCTATCTATTTCTCGCGATCAGTTGGCAAACGTCGTCGCAAACCGTATTCCAAATCACGTTCTCTTCTCGCTAATTAGTATGTAGGCGTTGGCTCTGGACTAACCCAGCTCTAAGTAGGTACCTGAGCGAAATCAAGGGCAAAGTCGAACATGAAACTAGTAATTTCACACTCCTTAGAAAGTTCAATTATGAAAATAAAGTATCCAATCACCAAGATCCAAAATGAGATCTAGCGAGAGAACTTTGCTTTTGATAAATTCAGATTACGATCCATCGTCTTTGTCTCACTTCCTCGAGCACTCTACGATTTAGAAATCTTAAAGCTATTAATTTATTTGTTTCACCATGACTAAAGTTAAATTGAACAAAATTAATTTAGCTAAAATGAAAAGGTGGATTAGATGATACGTTTGATAGGTTTCCTAAAAGGTTGGTTAGATGATAGGAGCTGTCAAAAACTTGACAGCACAAGTTTGCATTGAACCAGTTACGCCTAGCTCAAATTGTGGTGGTCGTAGTCGTAGTAGACCAGCACTCATTTCTTGAAATTGCTACAAGTTTAACATGTCGTCTTTGACATATTGTGGCTACTGGGAAAAATAAAAGAAATAGAATCATTCAATGAGTATACAGTATAAACAAATGAATAAATCTTTAAAAGTTCGTGTTTTAAACTTTTCAAAAACCAAAACATTTGAAGACAAACAAAATTTGACGGCTATCACTCAGCTTCGGATGTCAGCATCATCACTGTCTTTGATCATAGCTACAATGCAGGCTACACTACTGTGTTGGTAACAGCATCAACGGCCAGCCATAATGGTACACTGTATTTCAGCAGTAATCCACGCATATACAAAAAGGGGTACACGAGTACGGCATATAGGGATTTTGTAACCCAAAGTTTCTGAAACTCTTTTGTTTGCCACTTAAGTGAAGCCGAGACATTTACTTGCTTGGCAAAGCAATCTATAGTAATGCAAGACGAAGCGGAGGTTCGGATAAGCTAGCAACTTTTTTTAATTTTCCGCACAGTAGCTTTAAACGCAACATTGCTCCTGTCAATTAAAGTAAAGTAATCCCTCGACAACCCTCGCACGGGTCTAGGCGTTGAAGCTGGTAGAGAGCTTCATTAAAAATTTTCAATCATTGTGAATACGAGTGTCAAGTGATTAGTTCTTCGACTAACTTTACCCAGACTTAAATCAGGTACCTAATTAGAGCTAGGTGAACTCAAAGCTTGGTGCGTGGACCCTCGTCTGAGCCTGGATTCGAACCAGGGGCTCCACACGTAAGAAACGTGTGCCATCTATGAATAGACTGTTCTAAAATGTTGAGTAAGCTCTACCATTAAGTTTATGTTTGACATCCATTGAAAGCAAATAACCTAGTGTATTTGACAAAAATGAAAAAAGTGTATTTCGTGTGATTATTAAGTATGATTTTTTGCGGTAAAAGCCATCATCGAAACCAAAGTATACGGTGGAGACTCTCCAGAATCAATTTCAAATGTTAAGAAGTGGTTTTCTGAGTTCCGCTGTGATCGTACCAGCACAAGTCACGCCGAGCATTCAGCTCGGCCGAAAGAGGTCGTCACGCAAAAAATCGTCGATAAAATCCATGGAATGATATTGGACAATCGGAAAATGAAAGTGCGTGAGGTGGCTGAGGCTGTAGTCAACTCAATTGACTAGATACATCTCATATTGCAAGAATATTTGGCCATGTTAAAGCTATTCGCGTAATGAGTGCCGCGATTGCTCACACTCCACCACTAGTTGTATTTTATATTCTCTTATTAAGTTCCATAATATGGTATGCTACCAGTATAAATATGGCATATCCATAATATGGTACTAACCTCATTTCCAATATTTAATGATTTAGAGATCACAGACGATCGAACATGTTTTAAAAATTAGTGTTAAAACCTGGTTCGAAAAGGGATGCACACTTTTGCGCCAAAGGCCGAACATCCGTATACCGCACATCAGTTGGAACTGAATTTCAGAGGCAACAGAGCCAGAAAACACGAAAATTTCTATGTTTGCGCAAATTTTTGAGAACCAGAGATTTGGTGTGAGAACATGCCTACTAACAGTAGAACTTACGTTTGAACGCACCCAAGTTTTAAAACATGTCCATTCGTCTGTAGAGGTTATAAACAAATCCGTGTGACCACTTCAAAGAAGTGTTTGGCAATGTTCAGCCTCAATCAGAACAAGTTTTTGCACCGTTTAGGTACCATAGAAAAAACATGGATTCATCACATCACACCAGAGACCAAGAAACAATCAAAACAGCGGTGAACGTGCACCAAGGAAAGCCAAAATGGGTCGGTTGGCATTCACATTGATTATCTTCAAACAGGTGAAACAATCACAGTGAATGTTGTTCAAAGCTTTTGGACAGATTCGATATAGATTTGAAGTAGAAACAACCGCATTTGGCATAAAACAAAGTGCTGCTCTATGGAGACAATGCACAATGCAAAAATCCATAAATTGTGCTACGAACTGCTATCCTATCCAGCATATTCTCCAGATTTAGCCACCTACAACTATTTCCTGTTCCCAAACCTAAAGAAATGGCTAGATGGTAAGAGATTTGGTTCGAATGAAGAGGTCGTTACTGAAACGAACGCCTATTTTGATAGCCTTGAGAAAACCTATTATTGGGAAGGAATAAAAAAAAACGGAAAAACGCTGGACTAAATGTATAGAGCTAAAAGGAGACTATTTTGAAAAAATCAAAAATCAAAAAGTCACTGACTTATCAAATTTCTCTCGTACTCATCATTCGCGCCCAATCTATCACTGTTAAAATGTTGCGGATCTAATCAGCCGGTCCATTCTCGCATCTTACTTAGCCCTGCCCTGTCAAATGCAAGCACCGCAAGCTGCTAGTTTGAAGAAGAGTAAGAGGCATATAAAAATACAAAGTACCTAGCAATTCGTAATGAGTAAATTTCTATCAATTTAGATCCAATGTTAAACGCCCTCAGGTGAGCAATTTAAAAGTATTTACAGTAGTAGTTAGAACTGGCTGTCCTTCCAAGTAGAGTGGGACTTCCAACTCATTCTGACCCAGAGTCATTGGATAGATTAAGCCCTACAGTATCTGGAGCATGAACCGGTCTACCTCATTTATTATGTTCCACTTTCCAAATGAGAAAATATATTATCGTTTATATTTTCCTGTTTATTTTGCTGTATTTCAAGTTTCCCCTCTCTTAAGAATGTGCTGAGTCTTCCCCGTCAGCTCCTGGCCGAGAATCAATAAGTCATTTACGGACAATCTTCTTCTCCGTGATTTTTATTATGAAGTCTAGGAAAATGTTGACGGATGAAAGAGCTTCCTGAACCCACCTCAGAATTCGACAGGTGTGTACTTAAAAACGTTTCGCGAAGGTAGCGAACGGGTAGCATTTTTGGCAACACGCTTTTTTGCCTCTTTTGGCAGTTTCCTATCACATCTCATATCAATTTTAGTTCAGTTGAAATGTCTTGGCTACCTCCAATCATTGATTTTGCTACAGCCCTAGTGTCGTCTTAAAATATATTGCCAACTCTATTGCCAGTGCCATTTTCATAGCATTTCGTATAGGATTTCAGGAGCTTGTTAGTGAAGCAAGAATGTTCTAGGGTGTTTGTTTTGACTGAAAAAGGTGGTGTTTATTGATGTTATGATAAGCTTTAAGGCTATTCACATAAAGTAAATGAAGTATGCCAGATAAAACTTTCTGCAGTTCTGATATGAAAATGTGGAAAAAGCGGATTCTAGAAGTATTCTAGAACTGACGTGAATTTTCTTAGAAATAACCCGTGGTAAAGAGCTAAGCTATCTAAATAGAGGTCCTCCAATTTTTTACTACTGCAGCTCGGAAATCAAAATGGTGTGGTCAACTTGGTCGAATGTTTTGCTAAAGTATGATTGCGTCAATTTGTTGATTGTATATGACCTGTTTTTACTTGGTATAATACATCATGAAAAAGGACCGCCAGGTCAACGGAATTTTCTAAATCCATGCTGATGCTCGTTCAGTCAAGCATCGATCAGGGGAAAAGATCCGCGATTTTTTTTGAAATTTTCAGCCACTAGATCGTGGCTTTATTTAATAAGTAACACAAACTAATGGACTCTGATTCTAAAATCATATGATGATGGAATACTTTACTGAAGTAACTTTGAAATAGAAGTAGCTTATACTACGACATATGCTCTTATCAAATACACTGTGCATTGAAACTTACGACTATTGATATGCAATCTCATGAAAATCTGATTCGATAAAAAATTTCAACGACGTTTGTTTCATTTTAAGGAATCACAAGGATATGGTCAAGCGTTTAGGATCAATATTATGGGCGAGTTTTTAAGGCAAAGGAAGTTTTGAAAATGTTCCGTTGAGTCAAGTTTAATAATATTTGAATGCGTATGAGTTTGCATCCAATCATTAAAATTGATTAGGCTATGATGTATAGGGAAGAATCGAAAAAGGCAATTTTAGAATTCTAAAAATCGATTACAGTTATGTCAGAAGGAGTCGGCTCATGATAATAGGAAATAATAATGTCAACGGCTTGTATATGAAAAACGATCTTCGTGGACCACTGCTCGTACTATTCCCAGCCAAAATCTCTGCTTTCTTTCTCAAGCGGGCCTAAAAAATAAAATAAGCTAAATTAATTTATGTTGGTTGCAAACATAATGGCACTTATTTTTACCTCATACTTGTTGTCTTCACCAGGTGGATCTAAACATTCAAATTCACAACATTTTTGACCTATTCTAAAGTTTTTGCAAAACTGAAAATAGAAAAAAAAACAATTTATTAATGACAATATCGCTACAATAGAGAAAGTATATATGTATAATTAGATACGTTTATAGAAGAAGAACATTTTCAATTTGGAAAATGACCGTGCACAATGAACTATAAGATATAGATATTTACAATAAGGCTATGACAATTTAATCAAGATCTGCAACTCAATAACTTCTAAGTACTCTTCTTCCAATCCAGTTATTTTTTTTGGTTTTCAATCACATGCCTTGCACATCTATGTAAAATATAGAAGTATTCGCTGTTTGTCAGGAAGCTATCAGCTTCCCCTAAAAAATTATGCAAACAAGACTTGTTCTTATTTGTCTTTTTTATCTATAACCGTGTAAATTGTTGCCCAACTAAAACGGCCCACAGACACGGAAATCTGGTCGTCGACTTGGTTGCAGATATGCAATACCGAATTTTCGGAGTGCGAATTTTCGCAGTGTGAAATTTCGGAGTGCGATATTTCGGAGTGCGAAATTTCGGCGTGCGAATTTTCGGAGTGCGAGTTTTCGGAGTGCGAAATTTCACAGTGCGATATTTCGGAGTACGAAATATGGGAGTGCGAATTTTCGCAGTGCGAAAATTCGCACTCCGAAATTTCGCACTGCGAAATATAAATTTTCGGAGTGCGAATTTTCACAGTGCGAATTTTCGCTGTGCGAAATTTAGGAGTGCGAAATTTCGAAGTGCGAATTTTCGCAGTGCGAAATTTCAGAGTGCGAAAACTCGCAGTGCGATATTTCGGAGTAAGAAATTTTGGAGTGCAAAATTTCGGAGTGCAAAATTTCGCAGTGCGATATTTCGGAGTGCGAAATTTCGGCGTGCGAAATTTCGCAGTGCGATATTTCGGAGTGCGAAATATCGGAGTGCGAAATTTCGGAGTGCGAACATTCGCAGTGTGAAAATTCGCAGTGCGAAAGATCTCAGTGCTAATTTTCGGAGTGAGAAATTTCGGAGTGCGAATTTTCGCAGTTTGAAATTTTGCAGTGCAATATTTCGGAGTGCGAAATTTCGGAGTGCGAAAATTCCCACTGCGAAATTTCGCACTCAGAAATTTCGCGCTCCGAAATTTCGCACTGCGAAAATTCGCACTCCGAAAATTCGCACTCCGAAATTTCGCACTCCGAAATTTCGCACTCCGAAATATCGCACTGCGAAATTTCGCACTGCGATACTACCGCGAATATATACTACCGCGAATATATACTACCGCTCAAAAGTATGTGCCCACTTATATATTTTGGGATTTTCCGTACTTACAGGTAAATTTGATCCGTAAATTGCTGAGGGTAACAAGAAGTCTACGAAGCATTAATTTGAAAGGGAAACCCACTTTTTATTTTCAGATGGAATTTTTTAAGCATGTATCCTGATCCTTTTCAGCTGTCAATTATTATCATAAACCGGTACTGCACTTTAAAAGGAAGGGAAAAAAACTTAAAATTTTTACTTAAAATTTGTACTTTTTGCAAGTTGGTATTGATCGGGTCTTTTATTGTGCATGCTTTTATTATGTTATAATGTCGTAAAATGTCATCGACCTTGGGGTCACTTTGGATAAAAAGCTGCGTTTTAATTTACACTAAGACACAGTCTTAAGCAAGGCTAATAAGCAGCTTGGATTCATCAAAATACGTGCGAAGGAATTCAAAAACCTATGGGTCACGAAGCATGTTGCAGCATGACGCAGGATTCATACTTCAGCATGACACTGACCCGAAGCACTTTTCAAAAATCTGCAGAGAGTATTTAAACCAGTTATCAACTGAGGGAGCACTTAAAGCTATGATTTGCCCACCACCGTTTACTGATTTTAATCCCATAGAGCTCTAATGGGACAAAAACGTCCGAAAAGTCCGCCCTACATCTGCTGAATATGCAAAGCAAAATGGGGAAAATCTCATCAGAGACCTTGATAAAATTACTTCGTAAAATGCCAAAACTTTACGAAGCGATTACTGCGAATAAGGGTTGACACATTGATGAGACGAAGATTTAATAATAATTTTACCATTTCGAAACTTTTTTATAGATATAATATGTAACTATGTAAACACTATGCATAAGAACTTGTTTATCTAACTTCCAATCGTTTAAAATAGTAAATTTATTGGGTAGCCAAATACTTTTGAGCGATAGTATGCATGATAGTATGCAAAATTCTGCAGTAAAGAAGTAGAACTACACACTATTAAAAAGGGAGTCAAGTCGACTCGACTAATAAAGGAAGCTAAACGGGAATTTTACTCGAAAAAGTTTGAAGCATCGGCTGGAAGTAGTTCAAAACACTTGAAAAATATAAACGAATTAATGCAAGCAGGCAATATGTATTCATGAGTTATCCAGAAATGGATCTTTAATTTCAACTCCTGAGTCTGTCGCAGAAGAATTGAGTAATTATTTGGCAACGATTGGAATTAACAACTTATTTTTCATGTTGTCTTAAGTTGGCATGAATAACACCAATTATCAAGGTAGGTGATCCTTTGGAGTTATTTTATGGAGCCAGAAATCGAAGCGAAACATAGAGTTGATTGGAAGACTTATTTCCAAAGCAATTAAAATTATGTTTATAATGCCAACTCTTACACCAAAAGTTGCTATGTACAGTCGAACAGGATTGTTAAATATTCATAAACTAATTAATTTTGAAAGGGAAAAAATGTGTTTTAATATCCTGAGCAACAATTTGAATTATCCTAACACCCCCCGCACTGTGTTGAAGATAACTAACCGGGTATCCAGGACTGCTAGAAATCTATCTCTTGCGACTCCAAGAACGGATAGGTTGAAAATGGACCCAATACAGCAGGCTATCGCATTTTATAGTTCATTGCCGAACTCGGTAAAATCAGCGAAAAAACATAATAGAGTTTACAGTGTACTTGAAATAACACATCCAAAATACAAATCCTTAATGAAGAAAATAGCAGTCTATTGTAGACTTTTCTCTGGAAGCATGTCAATGAGGACAAACATATAACTTAACGTATGAAGTGTAATTAAAATTGATAATGACTGTACTTTCTCTTATACACATTTTCAATTGTCTGGGAAAGTACTAAAACGATATGTTTGATGATAGGATGATGCACACGGACCGTGCATACTGATTGAGAGATGGAGAGAGTGGAAGGACAGCGGCAAAAAAAATCTGGAAGACTACCTTTCAGAAATAATGATTATGCTTGATTTATTAAGAAACGTTGTAGAATATTAAGCATCCTATTTTAACAATTCAAAGCTCTGTATATTTGAAGAAAAGATTTTGGAAAAAGTTTCTAATATCTTAGAATAGTTTCTAATATATTTCTAAAAGTTTCTAATAAACTTACAATTAGCTTAAACAGACGAAGTATAAAAACCGCATATTTAATATAGTACAATCTATGAAAATTAGTCATAACATTGATTGTAAACTAATACACCAAAAAGCTCTTTAAGGAAAACACGAAACGACTCTGTGATTTAAAACACCCGTAGAGTTCAAATTCAAACCATCTACACAAACATTCGGGTCAAAGTCGGGAGTGCACGCAAGAACGAGTACGTACTTGCCGACATTAAAGAAATTACTCAGTACGTTAAATGCTTGCAAAAAAAAAAATCATAAAAAAAAACTTGAATCCATTCACTCTGCCTGCATTGCTCGTTCTAGAAATTATTTTTGCATTTCGTTTGCCATTCGTTATGAATTCATTGGTGCTTTGCAAACTTACGTTCCATAGTACAGTCTAAAACTGGCATATGAACTGCCAAGTAAGTTTATTCAGAATTTATTGAATTTTATAGTTGAAAGACTTACTCTTGTGTCGAAATCATTCAGAGCTGCAACCTTTAACAAGTGGAAAATTACAATCTAATGCCTAGTACTATACTCTTCGCGAAACGAATTCAACGGTCAAATCCCATACAAAAGAGCTTTACTGACGAATTGAAAAGCTCTTTTTGTATGGGATTTGACCGTTGAATTCGTTTCGCGAAGAGTATAGTACTAGGCATAACCAAGGATTATCAAAGGCCAAGTCAAGTTTAATAATGATGAAAGGATGAAATTGATGCACTTCGATGGAATTTATTAACCTCTATGAGTGAGTAAATCGTTCAATTTTTTTCGTTTCCGGAAGCAAACTCAATAATTCTTTTGTGAAAAACAAAAAAATTAAATCGTGTGAAAATGGCAGCACCGATCCGCGCTTGGAATATAGAGCCGCAATCTGGAATAGATTTCTATGAGGCTAGCTAAATCAATAAAGCCGTGTATATGATGCTCTCAAAGCTTTTGATTAATTGCGTGAGCACTGTTATAGTACACTTAAAAAGCTCGAATGAAAAATTAGAAAATTATTATAAATATATAGACCAAGTGATTAGCTACAGTTTCAAGCAAGGAATGTGAAAAAACATACATAGCTTATGGATTATTTCTGCATATTTTCATTGCTACTACTGATTTGGTCGATAATGTAGATTAGGCTGGGCCGATTGGTTGTCAATCGAAGGAAGGTCTCCCAAAAGATACACATAGGCACAGCAGAGGCCAATTGTGATACCACGGATCCTCAACATCTGCACTCCGAATGGATACTTAGTCAGTAAAGGATAATTCAGTATTACTTGAGGGGATACTTATCTTCACCAGAGCCCAGCACCACTAGAGGATAGATTCCTCTTCATCATCTGAACCACAGCTCCAACAGAAATCGTTGATCCCAACACTGAAAGAAAAATCTTGGCAAAATCAACAATTTTCCTTAGTTGTTTTTGCGTCAACTACGGGCTATAGTTAAAACAACCATAAGAAAATAGTTGATTACTTTTATGCACCATGACGCGTGGCTGATAAACAACGTCCGTGGTGCAAAAAAAGTAAGCAAGCACAAACAATGGTATTCCAACAATGTACATAGTACGAAATAACTATAGCCCATTTTGGTGTGTTCTGGCAGGGTTAGCTCTAGAAACGTACAACCCGGGCATTTGTCCGGGGCGGTAAACGTAAAGGGTTTAATAAAATCCTACTGTTTTACCAAAAGACTAAAAAAAAATATTTGCAGCACATAATTCTTAATGCGCTCACTGCCTCGGCGCTGCACTCCATCGCAATGCGTGTCCTTTACCTGCATATATTAATTGCACAAAAGCCGTCATACAACGTAATATAAAGGCTTCACAGCATAACATGAATGTGAATTATATCGAACAGCAAACCGAACACAATTTTGCCATGTAGCATATGGGGCATTTCACGTGAAGCGGACAACGAAAAAAAATCAAGGCGCTGGATTTCGTTCATATTGTGCATAATGGTACTTCTAGAAGATATGAATGTGGATGCACAAGTTTTTGTTTCTATGAGGTTTAGTTGCCGAGCTATGAGCTTCTGAATAATTGACAAAATTGATAAAAGGTTTTTTTGAAAGCGGATTCTGAGATTCAAAACAAAATCTAAAAAACATTAAACATAATGATTGGTATAGAAAATTAGCTGTTCTTTTTAATTTTGAAATTAAATTTGAAAAATAAATTTTTTTTCCTGTGTGGAACCGGAAATAGACACTTTAACTCGTAATTTGAATAATTTGGACCAGGTTAATTTTGTTTATTTTTATAACAAAACAAAGCTTAACGTATACTTATTTTATCATAAAAGTTTTAGAATGGGATGGCCAGTAGTTTAGGAGGTAGGGGTATTTCAATACATACAAGTCGCATGGAGCCTGGTACCGAGAGCTTGCTTAAGACAGCTAGTTGGCTCGAAAACAAAAATTGATTCGAAATGTGATTGGTAACGCTATCTCTTATTTGAAAAATGTTTTATTTTCCCATAAAAATCCAATTAAAATATATGACGCATATATAATATATTTGACACCAAGCCAATTCAAATTTTCCGTTATTTTTCGAGTAACTGTTCAACGCTTGCAATGACTATTACTTTCGTTGATAAGTTAAAGAGTCTTTATTATGTGTATTATGTCTCCGTTCGGCTATCGATGTTTCAATCCATTCGATTTGAAGTTTCATCGGAAGGTTAATGACATAAGAAAAATTCCAAGAATATTAGCAGAAAATAAATTATGTCGAATCTGCAGGGAAAAACTGATCGTAGAAACACCTCTAGTTATTAAAAAAAAGAACTAGTTTAAGAAACGAGAGTAAAATTGTAAAAATTGTGAAATAAATTCATTTGTCCATATACAAGTACCTTTTTTTTCACTATGTAAATCAGCATTAGCAATTTTTAATATTTTATCTTCTATATATAAATGATACGAGTGATATATAATAGTTTTACTACAAATATTTTGCTTTCACACTCACTACCTATCATAATCAAGCTCCCGGTACCATGCTCCATGCGACTTTTATGTATTGAAATACCCCTACCTCCTAAACTACTGGCCATCCCATTCTAAAACTTTTATGATAAAATAAGTATACGTTAAGCTTTGTTTTGTTATAAAAATAAACAAAATTAACCTGGTCCAAATTATTCAAATTACGAGTTAAAGTGTCTATTTCCGGTTCCACACAGGAAAAAAAATTTATTTTTCAAATCTAATTTCAAAATTAAAAAGAACAGCTAATTTTCTATACCAATCATTATGTTTAATGTTTTTTAGATTTTGTTTTGAATCTCAGAATCCGCTTTCAAAAAAACCTTTTATCAATTTTGTCAATTATTCAGAGGCCCATAACTCGGCAACTAAACCTCTTAGAAACAAAAACTTGTGCATCCACATTCATATCTTCTAGAAGTACCATTGTGCACAATATGAACGAAATCCAGAGCCTCGATTTTTTTTCGTTGTCCGCTTCACGTGAAATGCCCCATATGAAACTTCTATGATAGAATAGGAGTATGAGTATGAGGAGTATGTAAAATCAACAGTTTTCCTTAGTTGGTTTTGCATCAACTAGGGCTATAGTTAAAACAACCATAAGAAAATTGTTGATTACTTTTATGCACCATGACGCGTGGTTGATAAACAATTTCATTCGGAGCATGAAAAACGTCCAAATGTTGAAACCATTCTACTTTGCGTAGAATAATTCCAAAGACGTTGCTCACTGAATTACGTTTGTTGAAATCAACTATTGCAAAGTAGTTTAAGTACCATAAAAACTGTTGATAATTCGAAACGTTGAAGTTTTGAGTGAATTGATGAATATTTTTCTATTGATCAACTAATTTTCGTGGTTATGAAACAATTAAAACAGTTGATTTCATGAACGTTGCGATATTTTTTGTACAACCAGAGCCAACTACTTTTATATCGTTAAATTAACTATATTAGCATAGTAAAAATAACTATTTTCCGTAGTTCGTTTAACGATTTTGAATGAATCGTTGCAATATTATTAAAAATAGTTGAATCAACCAAGAGTTTTTCTTTCAGTGAAAGTAAAACCGTTGCATTTGGCATCCTATCAGGCAGTGGGGAGAGAGCAAACACGACATAGCAAAGAGCACCTAGTAACTGAATGTTCATCCTTAAACCTAGTAACTGAATGTGCATCCTTGAAGGACCATGACATTAGCATCTGCCGAATATTTTGACATCACCCTTAGAGACAAAATTTAGTGGCAACTCTGGGGACAGTACAAAAACCAGCAATTTATAGCCGATTGACTATCCGTGAAAATACATGTATTAACTCAAAATATTTGTTTGAAAGACGCTTCAATGATTTCCCGGCCTTAGATTCAGCTCATACGAATATACAACGCTGCTAGCGTTATCACTGATTTTCCAGCCATCGACATCCACATAAATATGCTAACACTCACAGTGACACAATCATCTCATTTATCTCTATCAGAAATGCAAGTTGCAAACTCTTAATCCAGTAACTAGGTAGTAAACGTCCACTGGGACGGAAATTTCCTTAGATAAAATTCTAGCTAGGCCCAACTTGCTAAAGAAAGTGCAAAGAGCAAAGTTCTTTGTACTTTTTCATAAAACGTACTAGGTTCGAAAATTGTATCAAGATACTGGTTTATGCTTCTCCTCACAAGCAACAGCTTTGCTGTCGGCTGGAAAGTTACCTTCCCCATTGTCAGAGTAATATGAATTACTTCAGCCCTGTTCCTAGTAACAAATGTGGGTTTTTTTTTATTTATATTGAGGATATTGAGGTTGGTTGACGTTAGAAATTCTAACAAACACCTGCCACTGTCGTTTATATTGGTGTTTTCCCATATTTCAATCAGCCCTCTGTTGGCCCATACTTTATCCACAAACTCCCGGTCAGTTCCCAGCACAAGCATCAACTTTGTAGTACCAGTTAAATCGGGTTCCGCCGATTGGTTGCTAAATTTGATTTCCTGGAATAATCACCAGTCTGAAACTTTCAGATTGGGGTTCTGTCTCTTTACGTTGCATTGTAAGTCTCATGAGTAATGGTCAATGGACGGCCAAACAAATTAGACATTTATCAACAACCACGCTTTATTAATACAAAAGTGCATTTTTAGTATTTAGGTAATTACTTCACTCAACCTAAAATTTACCATTTGATTTATAAAATAAAATTTACCATTTTAAACTAAGAAAAGAGCACTTGGTGGTCCATGAATTAGAAAAACATGTCAAACTAATATCAGCCATCGTACATGCTCGCTACCAATAAATTACTGGTTCGCAAGCATCTTTCATACGCTTTTTTAGAAAGATTATGTGTAAAAACAGAACTAAATTTTGATAAAATCTTGTTCCGTTACGCGAAGTTACTAGATGCATTGAATTTGAAGTTTTTAAATTTATATGGCGAACATCTTAGAACATGAAGATATTACGAGTGGCAGAAACACAGTAAATAACAGTAGGTGTGTGTCTTGAATTCGCGCTTTTTTCTTTTTATAGATTTCTTCCCCTTTAATTATATGGAAGCTATAAACCCGACTTCTGTCAAATTTTGCTAGCCATGTAAACCGAATGTAAGCAAACAAGTAAAACGCAATTCAAATCAATGTGAATCGACTAATTTAAATTGGCTGCTTGCAAAACCATTATGATGAGCGATTGAAAAAAGATCTTAAAATCACCCAAAAGTTAGAAATAGTGGATACACAGATTAAGATTACACAGATTACACAATTAAAACAAACGTGACTGAGCAGTAAGACATCGTTCAGATAAATATAACTTTGCAAATGCTAAAATATAGGTTCACAATTCTTTTCTCACATACAAACTTACTCTAGAGCTACTGAAAGAAATCCAGTAGTTTTTTACTAGAGACAACTCGTTACGCTAGTAATATACTCCGATTGAGGAATTCTATCGACGCGTTGGTGACCGTTGAGCACGGGTATTTGGCAACAGTTTTACGACAGTCGGTTTTATTTTTTCAAGAAGCTTATTAAGATAGAAGGCGAGAAGAATTTAACGTCGATAATCATATTTTAAGACAGTTTCAACATCAATATCAGACTTATTTCCGAAAAATGCCGGTACCAAATCTGATCCGAAAGAGGAAGTCAGTGGCGGCTCTTCGGTGTACGCAAACGAAGCAGTGCTTCACTTGCTAAACCTCTTTGCATAAAAAAAATTATTTTACAATCAATAATTAACAATCAAAAGATTTGGTTTTGAATATACAAAAACATAACATTTTTTTTTCAAAAGCCAAAACTCCATTGCCACTATGCATGAAGTGGTTTTATTTTATAACAGTCCAACTACAGAGCTTCGAAGTTGAATTTACAGCGATGTAACGAAAGCTCAAGCGTATTACTCAAAGCCTCAAGCACTACGTACCAATCAATTCAGTACATAGTTCATTCCAGCGCATTGAGATATACTACAGAGAACACTGAAGTGATCTTACTTCAATGCTTGAACTCTCGATTTTCTCATAGATCTACTTAGACGATTTACCTAAATGATGCCCGCAAAAACTCTGCAGTGAATGTATCCAAAAAGCGTCACGGACGCTCCTCAGCTTACAGCGTCTCTGTCGATAGAGAAATTCAGAAAACACTTGCCCATCCACCCGCTAAACGACCCAGAAATCTTGGTGTTTGAATGAAATTAAAACGCTGGAAAACTATCAGTGTCTCTGTTTTGTTTCTGTTTTCCGTCATGATTTACGCTTCAGAATTTGTAAATTCTCTTCTGCTCCTGTTCTTACGAGTTGTTCCCCTTCCGATTTGATGCTTTTTATGCTTTTATGTACGGTGCAAGCTATTGTGATGTTGATATGGAGAGTAGAATATGAGTAGAATACATTCGGCGCGTTTTTTTGCTCCTCTATCCGGCAGAGAACAGAGTATAAGCATTGGAAACAACAACACTCTTGTACCAGTGAATTCTCTAGTACAGAAATTTTATTCCTCATATGTAGTTCAAGTGCTGAACTAAAGAATGTGCTGATAGAAAAAAGAAAAGCTCATGAGAAGCTGTCTGTTTTGCTGTGAGGTGGCTTTGGTTTTTTTTAAGGTTATGTTGAATGTTTTGGTAGTTAGGAAATGAGAAAAAGTCCTCATAATGTGTAGAAAGTTGAAAGAGATAATTTTCTGTTATTTCTTTTTCTATTTTCTGTCGATTGTGGTAGTTTCCTTCTCCTTTTATCTTCAGCTGTTTTATGCTATCACAGCGAATACCGTAACTTATGTCAGTCTTAGCGAATGCACTGCTGTTGTGCACTAGATTGTTGTTTTTGCGGCTTAGCTATATTCTGTTCAGTATCGAAGCAAAAAAACGCACCTATTGTTTCGTATGCAATTTGCCCCAGGTTGGATTTTTGTATCTGCTTTGGTTTTACTTTCGCGAAATGAGCTTCTCGGTTCAGGTGCTTTGAACACTTGATTGCTTTCGCCTATACTGCCCTGATTCGCATAAACGTTCTATCTACAGCGTACTAAAACGGAGTAAAAAAACGGCTTCATTGCAATTAATCGCAATTAATTGTAGTACGGGAACAGACCTCATTTGTGTTTTGGTTTGCTCTGGAGATATGTGGAGAGTGCGTTTTTCAATATTGACTTTAACATACTTTCACAAAAGATAGGTTTTTCAAATTTAGCAGAATGATGTAATAGAGTATGCAGTTTTTAACAAAAATGTAGATAGAACATTTATGCGAATTAGGGCAGTATAGTACACAGTATGTTGATGTTATTTCTCTGTTGAATTTCTGAAGTGCTTTCTTTAGCATTTATAGTTGACATTAGGTGCGTTTTTTTATGACTTCTTCGCAAAAAAAACACCTGCTGTAATTCCTTTGACTTGAATTTTTTGTATTGACAGTATTAATAATTAGTATTTACCCATTTAATATGGATTTTAAAGTGGAAAACCTAAATTGCTGTGATTGTGCCATGGAGAATTTACTGCGGCAGTCTATTTCATCTCGATCGATTGAGCGGAAAAAGGATCTTATTGATTCTTGGGAACCAAGACCACTAATTTCGCTCAGTCAACTGTTCGCAAAAAGTAACTATATTGGGCACTTTTCTTGCAAATTATATGAGGATTTGGCTGTGGTATTGGCTATCTAATTTAATTTGCTAAAAGATGCATTATATCCTCAACTTTGAGCTATTAAAAATACTTTGACCACTTGTTTAGTCTATACGCGCTTAATAAATATGCTTATCTATAAAAGGTGCATTTTTTGCACTCTTGGGCAGAGTAAGTTAAGGTTAGTTTAGGTAAGTACGTTCAATACAACAGTAATCGCGCAGCTTACCTTACCCTGCCCAAGAGTGCACAAAACGCACCTATTATATGCTTATATATTTTGCTTGTGCTTCCCTAAGTCTCAAAGCCACGAGCCGCCACTGGAAGAAGTACGTTCAAAAGAGGGAGAGTGCTCATTATCGCAGTAAAATTTCATCCTCAAAATAATATCCAAATGAATTGTCGTAATGCGATCAATTATCTGAAGAATGAAAAAATCATTACTTAATCTAGAGTTTAACTGCTGATGTAGTGTTGATGTATAGATATATCCTTTTTAGCGGTTACTTATTTCATTTTTTTTCAATATCAGCTACTGAATTTCGAAACAGAAAATATTCGAGTTTTGCAATAATATAATATAGTATCATTGCTTTACATGTACACCACATTTATGTATTTAAATTTTTCACACCAAGCCTCTGCATCCGAAAGGAGCCGTTCATACGTCCCAAACAATATGTCAGAGTATTCGTAACTTTTCACCGTATGAGTGAAATGGAGGCAGACTATTTGCTTTGTTGCGACTCTTAATATCTTTATACTCAAAGAAACATACTATCTAAAGTATCTCAATGTTATCCCCCCATTCATCTGACTACACGTGCCATAATAATCTATAGTATGTTAGCATCTACTTTATACCAATGGCTACATGTCTACGTGTTGTTAAGGATAGTAACAAGTAAGCATTTGAGTGCTACTGTTTTGGTTTGGTTTGATTCATATTTTCAACAATTCAATCAACAATTTCATTTCTCCTACCCATTATATAATGAATGAAAATATCCGTTCCGAAGATAAAAATAGAAAAAATAATTCCAACTCTGGCTGAAATTAGAAATATAAATGAATCTGCATGGTACCATGATGCAATAAATTATAATTGAAACAATTGCATCGTTGCCAACAACATGTATTTCAGACACTAAAGCTTGTCGCACACTATTCCGTCACGACACGACACGACATAAAAAAATGTCGTACGACAGTCGGTAGACCAACGCACACTATACCGAACCGACCGACACATCAGTTTGTGGAAAGTGTTCAGAAAATGCATTATGTTTAATGCAATCGAAAATGTGTATTGTTAAAAATAAAAAAAATAATAAAACTGAAATTAATTGTAATTTCTTTCCATCAATTTGTCTTCTTTTGTGTGTTGTCGTAACTTTTTGAGCTTATTTCATACAATTCTTGCTACAGGGTGGCGTAAAAGTATCTGTTCTTTGATATGAAAAATCACCCCGAATAAATTAACGGGAAAAAGCTATCTTTCCAAATTTCGAAACCCTATTCTTTTTTTCTTAAACCTACATAGCTTTAATTAATTCAGCGATGTTTAAGAGTCGGTAAAAATAAGTAATTCAAAGAGGATTAATATATCCAATTTTTTTTAAAACTTGAAAAACTTTGGAATTCTTCAGCGGATCGAACTGATAATAACGGTAAACAGTCAACTTTATATGAAAGTTTCAGAAAACGAATTTTAGACTGTTGAAAATGAAAGAAGGCATAATTCATACTAATTATATATTATGTTGGTTGCTTCAAGTGTGTTAAATGTTGTACAGGAAATACTAAGGACAGAAACTTTTGCGCCACCCAGTAGTTTCTGGCCAACATTTTACATCCATTACCAATTCGATATTTTATTTAATATCAAACTGCCTAACGACAACTGATGCTTATCATGAATTGTTCAGAAAATGTATTATGATTAATACAATGGAAAGTGTGTAATGTGAAACATATAAAAAAATTAAAATTGAAATTTTCTTAGCAAATTCTTCTAATATATGTTCCTTCTTTTGTGATTAATTGTAATTTTTTAAACTTATTTCATATACTTTTTTCTATTTTCTGGCCAAAAAAAAACTACTTCATGCATTTTCAATTCGTAAATTTTTTTTAAAAATATAAAACTGCTGAACGACAACTGATGCTTATCATAAAATCTATGAAGCTATATGAAAGCCCGCACACTTAACCGACACGACACGCTACAACGACGTACATCATTTGTCGGATTGGATTGATTTCGAACATCCCAAACGACAAAAATTTTTTGCTGTCCTGTCGTGTCGTGACGTGTTGGTCAAGTGTGCGGGCGTTCATACAATTACATACAATTTATCCTCACAGATTTTTGTCGTGTCGTGTTGTGACGTGTCGTGTCGGAATAGTGTGCGATATGCTTTAGGCTCTTATTGCGCCAACTTATCGCGCCAATCACGTACATATCATATGTACATATGTTGCATAGCCCAGAATATTATTGCATTCATCCTAAAAACAACCGATGGTTGATGAATGCCGTGATAATTTGAAATCAAACTTTTTAGTTTTCAAAATCTGGAAATACTGACTTTCTTGATGTGTGGAAAATGAAATTTCACCAGAAATGCAGCACACTGAAAACACTTTACTTCATTTAATGGACGTTTAATACTTTAATAAATGCCATACTTTTTATTGGAAAAATAGCTTTAGGAGCTTTGAGTTGCTCCTACCCTCCGAAATACTGCAACTATGCGTTTTTCAAGTAGCGTGATAGCAAGAGCGTTATTAATTCATGATAAAATTGAACACTGAAGTAAATAGCAGCACCGACATAACTGCATTACGTTAATTTCACGAACATTTTTATTCTGTCTTTGACAAGTGCTGAAAAATCGAAACACTCTAAAGCTAAAGTTTCTTATGCTATCGAATTGCCATTTCACCATGAACCAAGTGAGTAGACTAGTATCGCAACAACTCACCGAGCTAAAGTGTTTTTCCAGATACGCCCAAGCAACTTTGTTTGATGATAAATCAGCCCAAGGGGTGGCATAAGTGTTTGATCTACTTTTGATAATGTAGTGCTTGATTCACGAAGTACTAATGTTTCTTTCTGACACGACAAATTACAAAATGGCTTCACCTTAACCTGATTTAAATTCATGTTCTCATCGATGAGAATGTGATGCTAGTGTCTCAAATTCAATAATCAATAAAACCAATACATAAAAAGTCAATCAATAACGGACGAATGCCTCTTAAGTAATTTTAAAATAAAATGAATGTGAACTAGATTTTCGCTGAAAACAATAACTTACATAAGGCGGATCGCAATAAATTGCTTTGCACCAGAGTGGTTCGGAATGATAGCAAACACACAGGCTACAGACACCAGGTCCAGGCACATAAAGCATTCCATGATTAACGGCATTACCCTGAAAATCGATGCAGTCCTCTTCTATGCATCCTGCAAAGTGAGAAAAAATTATATTAGAAAGGCATGAATGATTTGGATTCCAGTTGGAGAGACACTGAATAATGCAACAAAAAACCACTGAAAACAATATTGATAGACACACACAAATGCTGCAGATAAATTTTAATGCAACACTGATGTCAGATCGAATAATGTAATGTCGGAAGCTAGACGGATATGTATATTTTACGGCCTTTTCAAAGCTAGCGTAAATAGTTTTCAGATAGATACGTGAATTATAAGTTTTAGTCTTCTAATTTTAACTTTGTCAGTACTTTGTATGGCTATGATTTGCAACAGTTTGTTTCTACTCGAAACCAAAATGGAAAATGTTTAGACTTAAATTTTACAAATGTTTATGACAAAGTAGGGGCTAGACTCACGAATGGAGCTAAGAATCTCTTCTCTCATAGAACTCACCATTCCGCTTTTACATATTTGAACATGATCAAAACTTACGATATCACGATTCTATAAGGAAAACAGATAAATTTTCTGAACCTTGACTCGATAAGACTCCTCTGCGAATCCATAGAAACAAACGTCGTTGACGTTAACTATCATATTAAAGAAGAATATGATTCAAGTACTAATGAATTATGATAGATACATTAAAATTACTAGCGAGAATTTAATCCGCGACCTCAACAAGTTTTTTGATTTTGTTAATATGAAGCGCAAAACAACCGGTTACCCCTCTTCTAGGTTCATTAAAAATCACTGCCAACTTCTCTTCAGGCGAACTGCAACTTTTTTGCTAGACAACCCAGTCAGCATCCCAAAATTCTATCGGTTACTGGGTGCGACACAAATAATTGTGTTGCTGACAATAAAACCATATCAAGAAATTAAATATTTACAGCCATTATAGAGCTTGACAGTAACAAGGGCTCTAAACCTGACCTCCTTTCTGCTACTTTTCTAAATGTGTAAAACAACCGATCTCAGCCCTTCTATTATATTTATAAATTCTCTCTCCTCTGTGCTATTTCCATCATATTGGAAATCTTATATCACATAAACTTATAAATGTGGCGATGCACATTTTATTCAAAATTATCGAGGTATCGCTATCCTATTTGCATTTCTCAAAATAATCGAAAAAAAATCTTTTTTTACAAACTCTTTTTTCTGTTCGATGCTCGAGTGCACGAGCAACATCATTGATTAAGAAAAGGTCATTCTACCACCACTCATCTTATGGTGTTTGTTTTCGCTGTCTTATGCAAACTGGAGAAAGGTAATCAAATTGATGCGGAGAATACAGGCTTTAACAAACCATTCGACCGAGTTGATCATTCCATTTTGATCACCAAGCTGCAACAGTTCGAAATTGTGGGATCTGTACTAAACTGGCTTACCTTCTACCTCCACTTAAAATTTGTGAAATTCCTAGGTCCTACTTCTAAAGAAAGTCCTCTTTGACTCTGGTGCTCATCAAGTTTCATTTCTTCTTTTTAATATTTTTAACTCAGACCTATCGGAGGTTTTATCTGACATTCCTTTTTACTATACTACTAAGACCTCAAAGTTTACGATGTCATCAGGTCACCATCCAAGACCTCCTTTTTTTGGTCAAAACTGAGCTTTCTAGACCATTGCTGCTCCGGAAACAAGATCTCTCTTATTTTCGCTACGTGCCACGCGATTAGCTTCTCTCGCAAAATTGCCCCAAAATCTTTGTTGAAAACGGACCACTTTGTTGCATAGTTATCGCTGACAATTGATGTGGGGCCCCGTTTTGACCAATGATTTGAAAGCATCGTCAAGTTCGATTTGTTGATTGCGTGGTCACTTTGCAAGAAAATGTAGAGTAAAGATTAAGCGTAGTTTGTGTACGCAAAAACTTACTTAGTTGGGTCTAAGAGTCCACAGGATCAAAATAAGTCGTATTATGAAAAATCGCCAACGGAAAATAATCTTGTAGCGTTTTCGAAAGTATCCGAAGTTTGTTTGCAGACGCTTTGTGCTGTTTTATATTCCGATACGTGTGAAAAATTGGTACGTGTTGTTTTGGATACGGCCTCGCAGCGTTCGTATATATGTTCGGACAACGCTCAAGAGCTTGGATATATCTCAAAAGATAAGCAAGAGGTAATACACTCGTTATTCGGCGGTATAAAATCTGAGAGCATGGTACATGATTCGTATATGGTTCGTTTAAGAAATTTAGAAAACACATATGCATGTAACTTTTCAGCGATGGTCCATGCGAAGATTTGCGACACCTTGCCTTGCATTAAAACAGGACTTTGGTTGGATGAATTACGTAAAAGAATGTTTTTCTCGGCGATATTGACAGTGGGATTAGTCGTATCGATATCTGGATAGGAGCTGACGTGAAAAGTATAAA
The DNA here is from genome assembly GCA_963978885.1 of Nemotelus pantherinus. NCBI lineage: Eukaryota > Metazoa > Arthropoda > Insecta > Diptera > Stratiomyidae > Nemotelus > Nemotelus pantherinus. The sequence goes on from OZ022264.1 coordinate 216,583,553, forward strand.
AGTAAAAGGGAAAAGTATAATTTGGCAGTCAAATGGTAGCATAGGCCACGGGGCGTCATCAAGTGTTGGCTACCGAAGAAGCAATTTAAATCTCGAGAAATGCCTGCTGGAAACAACATCTACAGCTCTGCTACTGAATCCTAACCTTCGACCTCCCTGAAGATGTGATTTTACAATTTCACATCGGGTGGCTGCCGGGAGCCTTCATGATATTTCAGATCATGAATGTTGCCAACGAAGGATGGTGAGGGCGAGTTTCCCGCGCCTTAAATCGGGAACATTAACCAGACTGGCCTTCCAGGTTGGGGGCTGGGCAATGGGCCAATAACCCGTTCCCGTAAGAGTTGACTTATTCAGGAACCTGATACTTCACCTCGGATACTTGAATTGGATCAACGGAAACGAAATATGGACTACTCTATTGGAACCTGGAACGTGCGAGCCCTGTAAAGACCGGGGGTAATCAAAGCCCTCCTGGAACAGGTCACTCACTACAAAATCAACATTCTCGCTGTCCAGGAAACGAAACTGTTTAGTGCCAAGATTATGGACATGAGATCGTATACAATCTTCAAAAGCGGGAAGTCATCGGGAAGTCACGAATTTGGAGTGGCCTTCATCGTGGACAAAAAAAAATGAAACCGCAAATAATCGACTTCAACCCTGTCAACGAAAGATTGTGTGCGATCCGCATTCGTGCAACATTTTTTTACGTTTGGCTCATTAACGTTCATGCCCCAACTGAAGATAAGGAGGAGGCAGTGAAAGATAATTTTTATAACCTTCTGGAAAGGCTATATGATTCTCTGCCATCAAATGATGTGAAAATCCTGCTGGCTGACTTCAACGCAAAGGTTGGAAAGGAGGAAACACACCGCGGAACCGCCGGCCAATTTAGTCTTCACGACCTATGCAACGACAACGGACAACGACTGGTCGACTTTGTGAGTAGCATTGTAAGCTCCACGATCGACTTTGTGAGTCTCATTGTAAGCTCCACGTGTTTCCCGCATCGTGACATTCATAAAAGGACATGGGCATCCCTGGACGGCCGCACCTTTATACAGATTGATCATATTCTGATTCAGAAAAGGTGGGCCTCCAATATTTTACATGTGCGAACCTGGGGCCAACTGCGACTCCGACTACTAATTGGTCAAGACTCGATATCGATGTCGAATATCACTGTCGTATGAAGCCAGAGCAAGTTCAAGACGCAAGTTCGATGTCGAAAAGCTTCGAAACAAGACGATGGAAGCCGAGTATAGATCTGCTCTGGAAATGGAACTAGCTATCAACGATGTTAGGACTACTATCAAAAGCGCAGTAAACGCAGCAGCCAAAAAAATAGTGGGATATACAGCCGGCAACGCAGAAATGAATGTCAAGCTGCGTTGGATGAAAAGAATGTGGCCTACAAAATCCACACTGAACGACCGACTAGAGCCAAGAAAGAAAAATATGACAATCTTCGGAGAATAGCTAATAGAATAATTAGACGTAAGAAACGAAAGCATTTTGATACCATGCTGAATAACATGAATGACAACTTTATGGCTAACAACACTCGACAAGCGTACAAAGTAGTGAGGCACTTAAAAAAAGGCTTTAAACCACGAACTAGCCTATGAAGGGCTGCCGATGGAAGCATCATAAGTAGCTCAGAACCGGTAAAATAAAGATGGGCGTCCTATTTCCAGCAATTACTGAACGGAAATGTTCCCGCACCCGACGAATCGCCATCATTGATTGGCACATACCTTAACAGTGCCTCATCTCACCCTCCTACACCAGATGAAGTCCGACAGGCCATGAACCGCTTGAAACCCAACAAAGCACCGGGCATCGATGGCATCCCCGCGGAGCTCCTGAAGACAGGCGGGATTTCCGTTTTAAGGGCAATCCATGGATTGGTGACAGGCATCTGGCAACAAGAAACGATGCTGGATGAGTGGCGAAAAAGTGTTATATGCCCCATTCACAAGAAAGGAAATAAACTGCTATGTGAAAACTACAGGGGCATATCACTACTTTGTACGTCGTACAAGCCCTTGACAAAAATTTTAGAGTGAAGGATTTGCCATCACGCTGAGAAAATTCTTAGTGAATATCAAGGTGGTTTCAGACGTGGAAGATCAACCACTGACCAAATATTTACGGTCAAACAAATTTTGGAAAAATGCTGGGAATTCAACATTGATGTCCATCAAATATTCTTCGAATTCAAACAAGCGTATGACAGCATCAACCGAACTGCATTATATAACATCATGCTGCAGTTCGGAATCCCAGCAAAGTTGGTACGACTGGTAAAAATGACCATGACTGGGGAAAATGACCATGAACCTACAGTAGAGTTGGGCCAACATGTTCCCAATGGAACATATTACTGAAAACTACATGTTATTTTTGGAACGCCTTACTCATATCAAAAACGAGTAAAGACTAACGAAACGTTTGAAAAATCATAAACGGCTTTAAGATCATGCGACAATCGTTTTGGTAATTGGCCTTTTCTTTATTGTACTTATTTGCCAGCTCACAGCGACGAAGGAAGAGAAAAATTCATATTTTCAGTTCTATGAGCTTTTAGCTTCACTGACGATGGTTTGATCAGGAACGCACAAAGTTGAGTAAACTCGATAGAAAATTTGGAATGCTCTGTAACGTATTAGTTAAAGTGCGTTATATTGGAACGCGCAACATGTATGATAACACACGTTGCGCATTCCAATATAACTCACGGGAAGAACATCGTTCCAAAAATAACATGTTACTGGAACATGTTAGTCATCGGAAAATGTAACGTTGGAATGTGTTACTTATGTTTATCGTTATTTCCCATCTCTAGTCTACAGGCTTATGACATGCCTTTTTAGCTGAAGAAGGCTCGGTTTGCTCGGAATCTGATATTTTCGCTCCGCCTTCAATTTTACGCCTGGCCATACTTCATTCAGCTTGTTTACCGCTAGCTTGTAAGGATCCGCTGAGCGTTGGTTTTGACTAACTCTTCGCTTCACCCGGCCCATGATAACACCCAGCATTAAGGTATCTCAGCGATGGTGTCACTTTTACTGGTATCAATAACTGTCCCCGTCGACTCCCTTTGGCCATATAATTAAAAGTCCAGTCAAAGCCGTTTTGAATTTTTAGGCTCCTGCTGGTCAGTCTTATCTGGTTTCTCAGCCGATCTCTTCCGTTTCTGAGCAGCCAGGACCATCCTTTAATTTCTTTAGCACATTTAAGAGCTTCCTGGTCCTGTGCGAACAGTGTCTAGGGAATCTAAAATTTCCTTAGAATCTGAAAATCATTCCTTTGGATAGGAATGGAGTACTCCTTCCAGCGACTTCTTCTCCATCATTATTCCTTTCTTTGCATTGCAGATAGGGGGGTTGAGTCAACTGAATCTACGTGGTTCACGGTGGCTACGAAACTAATAACGACTGCGGTTTTATTAAGACGGAGATGATAGTGTTGACTTAGAGCCGTTCTTTTCTGCTCGTTTCACTCTATCACTAGGGCAGACCTTGTTTGGAGTAGCTACCTTGTATTTAGTGATGACATCATGCCACAGAAGCAACGAAGAAATTGAACTGAACGTTAATCGTACAAAAGCAAGACGAACGAAATCGAAAACAGCAGTAGGTTGTAACTACAAAACTAAGCTCTACTGGTTTTTGTACCGTTGATGATATGATGAATACAATTATTACAACGGTACCGTTTTAATAATTGAAAGATTAGATTACTATCATATTTTTAGATTATGAACGAAAAAATGCAATAAATACTCCAACTGCTAATTATAATATCGAAGATCGAATCAACGTAACAAAATACTTATTAATTTATTTTATTAGAAATAAACCGTTAAGTGGATTTCAGACATGACTCCATGCGTCCATGCGATCAAACCGGTTTGCTAGAAGGCGGGAGTAAAGTGAAAGTATAAGCCAACGCATCCGCTTCCTTGTACTTCACTCCCGCCGTCTAAATAAGTGCAAATGATCACATGAGTTAGGTATGCACTATAAGCTTATGTGTGGTGAAAATCAGTGTATACCTTCGAAACCACCTAGTTAAAAAATTTTAATTTGAATCATCCCACAAAAACAAGATAAATAACTCCAAGAATTGCTCTCATGGAAATGAATAATTTCTGAAACTGAGAACACTCTATAATGGGAACTTTAATTGTTTGCATCAACGGTAATTAAAAATGAATAGTGTTCCATTTTCAAACTAGGAGCAACTTCTGAAAGATGAGTAGATATTATATTAATCATCTCGTAATGCCAACAGGAAGAAGCTCTGATATCAATACTATATCAGAATTGGAGGAACCTCAGGAAATGTGGCTCGCAATTTCGTTTTATTTATTCGAGAACATTAACGTAACTGGTTTATTTTTTAAAATGCTGAAGTTTTCTTCATAATTTTACTAAGAAATACAGAAAAAATTTATTCAGAAAGAGAGAAAAATAGTTTCCAAGCTTTTGTTCTCTAAAAAATATATTTCCAAAGATCCTAAATGCAATAAAAGTAAAAATGGAGCTTAAAAAGTACCTTCAAATACCGTCAGAAAGACTCTTGGCTTTTAGCGTTCAATCATTTTGAGGTGTAAGTCGTGAAATCAGTACACTCAGAAAAATATGTTTCCGAAAATCAAAGAAAATATTTACTTGTTTACGAGATGTGAAATCTTCCACAAATCAAATAAACTTTTATTTGATATCAGTAATTTGTATAAATATCATTGAAAAATTTTTCACATTCAACGGAATAAAATTTTTGCTTTACCTTATTTCAAGTAAGTAATTTTCCTCAAATCTTGTAATTATGTCTATGAATTTAGTAAATTATATCTACACCGCGAATATTTTTTTCTATGTTTCAACAACAACCATGTTTCAATATTTGACGAAAAAATTGATAGTTTTTATGACTTCTATCAACATTTCCTCTACACAACTAATCTTACTTTGAATGTTTTAAAATGTCGCCAAATGTCATTCACGCGTAAAAATAGTAAATTATATCTTAGTAAATTATATCTACACCGCGAATATTTTTTTCTATGTTTCAACAACAACCATGTTTCAATATTTGACGAAAAAATTGATAGTTTTTATGACTTCTATCAACATTTCCTCTACACAACTATCTTACTTTGAATGTTTTAAAATGTCGCCAAATGTCATTCACGCGTAAAACTTACCCACTAGTATTTTCTTACTACGTTTCTGGAGCCTCTCTCGAAGTCGTTTTAAATTTTAAAGACCTCCGAGTAATTTTTGACTCTAAACTTTTATTTGATAAACATATCTTGCACATAACCTCCAAAGCGTCCAAACTTTCGGGTTTTATACTGAGGTCTTCTAAATATTTTACCGATATCTCTACTTGTGTTCACTTGTTTGTCTCCTTTGTCCGCAGTATCCTCGAGTACTGTTGTCAAATTTGGTGTCCACATTTTCAATATTTGATTGATGCGGTTGAATCTGTACAACGCAGGTTCACCCGCTCTCTTCTTTACAAATTCAATTTCGATTACTATGGGTATAGTGCGAGACTTACCATGCTGCAAATACCATCCCTGAAATCTCGCAGACTATTTCTTGATGAATGCCTTCTGTTCAAACTGCACCATCAACTTGTCCCATCTGACCTCTGCAACCAGGTTTCCGTTCGTGTTACGGATCGGTCAAATAGATCCACGTTAACGTTTAACGTTCCTTTTGCGCGGACTGACACGTACTACTTTTCACCGCTTTTACGCATACCTAGGCAGCATAATGCACTCGGACTAGGTTCTCTGCCACCGACCTTGTCACGTTTCAAAACCATCTTAAAGGATAAAGTCGTTACTTTTTCTATTTAATACGTTTTTATCTTTTTTCCTTGCTCATATGATACATGAATTTTAATTTTGATTTTCTAATTTCGATATTCTGTTTGTTCTATATATATGCTTACATATTTTTTTTCTCTCTTTTTCATTGTAGTTTTTTGTTTTTTTCTTTCTTATTTTTCTTAATTTTGAATTTATTCATTTTCACCTTGACTTTGTTTATGATATTTGATCTTTTTATTATTATTATTTTGTGCTCTCTATTTTACATTCATTCATTAGTGGATTCTTTGTATATATTATATGTTTCTATATTCAGTTATTGGATTTTTATCTGTTGAATATGTAATTAAATAAATAAATAAATAAATAAAGGGTCGATAGCTTAGCTCGCTAACGTGTCAATCCAAAGCAGCGGTCTACCACTCGTGGGTTCGAATTCCGCCGGGTTCATGTCATGGTTAACTATGTTCGTCTTCATTTGTCCTAACTCAATTGATTAAGTGTCACAATATAGCTTAAATTGGCGACTAGGCATAAATAATACTAAAAATAAGAAAAAAATGTGGCACTTTAAAAAAAAGGAAAAAATGGGAAAACATTTTTTTTTCATAGTTTTTGCGTGCCAGCAACATGCGATGCTTTCAAAGCGGTCCCCCATCTAAGTAGTAACCGTGCCGAGCACTGCTTAACTTCGGTGATCGTACGTGAACCGATTTATGCCAGATGCCAGATGTTCTTGAAAATATATCAAATTTTACTCATGGCAAGTGCAATATCAGTGCTTGAAATGAATAAATTCCTTTCTTTCGATTGAGTAAATATTTCTTTGAAACTATACCAAGTTTTACTCAGGGCAAGTACAATATTTGTTCTTTGAAATGAAGAAATTTCTTCCTTTGGATTGAGTAAATATTTCTTTGGCGCAGAATCATTACCAATTTTCTTTGATAATGTGTTCATTTTTCTTCAAAAAATAGAAGTATTTTTCTCAGTGTAGAAGATATGTAGAGTAACAATCAAGTCCATACTTCACATAGCATACGATATGAATTTTGATTAAAGTCGAAGCACTTTCAACAGTAAAAGGTAAATAGCTTTGTTGAATGGCGAAGAAAACTGTTTATCAAGATCTAATTGAAAACTGTTGAGAAAGAACAAAATCGCGAGAAAAAAAATCTTTGGAAGATGTACTATGTATTTCAACTTTCAGTTGATGTCGACATTTTGAGAATGTTCGAAAATTTGAATGGATGATTACTGAATCGAGATGCTAATTTCGAAAGCTAAATTATTTAAGTTTTGATGTCAAATGAAGACACTTTCTGAAGGAACCTTTAATAAAATTAAAAGCTTCAAAAATTTTATTAAAAGCAAAGCTAAATTACATATCTTCATAATAATCAAAAGATTTCAAAGTAATTTCGAAAAATTTCTATTACACGAAGACGGAAACTGCAGGAATTGCTTTTCCAAATGCATTACATTACACAAACACTATTCACCGACTCAATCTGATCTCTCACTAATTCCACTACCGCAGCAAACCGTCACACGATACAGAACGCTTATTTTCTTTCATTAAGCTCAGGTACGTTCAGGAGGCAATTAAACATTAATTGCTTTAGATTAGAGTTGACATCATTAATTTAGCCGTATTCTAGAAAAAAGTTCAACATTTCCACTATGTCGCTACGTGCTCGCAATCATATCAAAAATATTCACTAATTGTAGGACTCTTCGGGATGTTGAAGGAAACTGTCCAAGTGGCAATTCAAATAGCAAATAAAAAGCTTTCTCGCTTTGCCTGCAGCACAGACCGCAGACTGCTAATTTCAAAGAAATCCGCTCAATAAGCAGGAATGTGTCCTTTGCCAAAACCACGTGCAAAGACTTTGTTATGACTCTCTAATTAATCATAAACTCAGATTAGAACAGACGAAAGTCATATGATGAAGTCACGAGGTCACGGCCAATCACGCTGCGGTACTTCTTTACGTCACCATCCCAGAAGGCCCAATCGGAAGAGTTCTCCTTACGCTAATTGCATTACTTCAAGTGCCTCAGAGAGCAACGACTGAAAGCTTAATGCTACAATGTGCAACACATACCCACACAAACAATATACAGGCATAGCGCCACGAAACTCAATCCTGAATGCAGTGACATCCTGAAAGGGCTCTTCAAAATTCGTCTTTATCTTCTCAGCTTCAACACTTTTCACTAGTAACAACGTCCGCTCAAGGTTTCAATAGCCCTGTCTTTTTGCACTGTGTCACTACTAAAAACATGCCACTCACTACACACGCTTCAAAACACCTCTTCAGCAGATTACGAGTCCTGCAACGTTCACTGCACCGGGCAAAAGCCTAAGGACATTGTAGCTCACAGCATTCAGTTAACTCGTGTCACGCGGCACTCGCCACTAAGTCAACATACCAATCAACCTATGCACTCTACTGTGGGAAATCTGTTTGTATCCTTTCAGTCCTTTTCGCCCTTCAAAACAATCAACGGCGCTTGATGTCTGTCGCCCGAAAGCCACGAACTCAGCCAAGGTAATCTGTATTTATCAGCGGATGTAGACAGCCTGCGACTAGATGAAATACTGCAGCCGACCTAATAAAAAGCGAATCTGTTGTTTGCTCCAAAGCACGACACGACATCCGGTTCAGGGTTGCTGTTTCAGTGCAGTTATAGCTTTACTGCAATACGAAGAAAAAAATGCAATTAACTGGCAGTTGCAGTTGCAGCCAATAGTAATACAGTGCATTACATTTATTCCTCGGTGTATATTCTAGATTGTTTGACTTTTCTAATCAATACTGATTGCTTATGAAAAGTTTGATATTAATAAACAAACATGCGCAAATTAAATATGCTATATGGAGTGCGGATCTTAATCAGTTTCAAGCCAACCAAAATTATTTATTTTCCTGTGTTGTACATAATAGTATAACTGATCGAAATGATTAACATCGCAGGGCCTTAGATTTGTATTAGCTATGTAACTATTCATTCATATTTATTCGCATCGTAAAAATTATATTATAACAAATAAGCAACAAAGGGTCGCGAACTTCTCAGAACTGCAATCAATCTTTTTGCGAGTCGAATAATATGTAAGGAATAGTCCTTGAATTATTATATTTATATTTTCATATTTGAAGCATTCAAGCAGTACAGATAACCTTAGTTAGGAGGCGGAAGAAAAAGCAATGAAAATACATGTTAAGTTAGACAGGGCAGATAGATAAGCTGTTTAGGAATTAATAACTCTAACATTGAATTACAAGACAAGTGATGGGAGGAAATTATGGGAAAGATAAGTTTACGAATAAAAGCATTTCAGTTACAATGGTCAATTATCACTGCGTATAGCAGACGTATGTTCGCGTAATGCAGGAGTAGTTGGTTCCAGCATTTTCTTTATTTATCAAGTGAGAAAGCACGAGAAAGCACGAAAATGTTTTCCCGTGATTTCCTGTGCAGAATAAAATAAATTAAAAAAAACTCCAGCGCATCAGAACCGCTAGAAACACTTATGTTTGATGAAAAGTAGAGAATCGTGCAGAATTTGAGTCCATATTCTACCATATGTGCTACTTATTACACCCATCCTGTTTCGAGCACCATGTATCCCAACAATCTTAGGGTGCAAAATGTTCAGGACTACCACACTTGTACTAATTTCATTATTAATTTTATTATTTTTCATTATTATTATTCATTATTATTTAATTTCATTATCATGGAAAGTCAAACAATTGCTACTTATATTTTTTATCGGTTGTTTATCTTATAAACTTTTGAAAACAACATCTTCTGTAACATAAATAAAGAAAATGCTTAGTGCTTGCAACACTTTGTCAAAACTGCAACTAAAAGTCTACCACAACTGCTTCACGCCAAAATCAGCCTACCCTATGAATCTCGTTTCCATCCGATGACTTTATCGGAAGTTACAGAGATAGAAATATGTTTGGGGCTGTTTCAAGCATTTACTAGTACGAAAATAACAAAAACGGCTGGTGCTGGTAACTCATTGCCAACACAAAAATGCAATAAAATATTACTTCTGCCTCACGTTGAAGTCAACCTACCCTACGAATTTCGGTTTGATCCGATGACTCCATTGAAAGTATGAGGGGTACAAAGAAATTTAGGGCTACCACCCGCAATAATTTTCAAATTTTCAAAATGTTAATATTTTAATATTTGTTGTTTATTGTCACTACAAGATCATCAACATTTGAAAATTTTATGTTAAAATCGCTTTCTAAAGATATGACAAAAAAACACAAAAAACAACCATAGCTGACAATTCGATAATAGATGTTCAACTAGATTCCTACTGAATATTGCCTACAATAAGGTCCATTTGCAATATGAATTTCGTTTTGATTTCTTGCCTGGACTGGAAATTTTTGGTTTTTTTCTTAAATGCGAAAATTTTCAGGAGGGTTGATGATTTAAAGGTTTTCACTTTCAGTGATTGCCGTAGCTACAGCACATTCAGCGCGTGCATAAAAAACTACATAAGGCTACTAATTAATAACATTAACAAGTCCTGTAAGTTTCACACTGATCGAAAAGTTATCGCCATTCAAATTTTTTCAAATTTTCTTCATTTCATTTTAAACCCCTAGCACACACATAGGTTTAAAAATTTCCAAAATGTTTTCATATTCACAAATAAAACATTTAATAATTATAAGGATATTTAATATATCACTAAAACTACCCCCGGGGCCAAAGGGTTAAAGATAATTAACATTTGGTAAGACCTGGCTCTATTTTTTATATATACTAATGCATATTTATGTATGTATATATATATATATATGTATGTATATATATATATATATATATATATATATATATATATATATATATATATATATATATATATATATATATATATATATATATATATATATATATATATATATATACTACCGTGCAAAAGTATAAGCACATCATCAAGTCAACATCAGTTTGTGATTGGTTTTTATTGTGTTCAACAGCATTTTGTGATTAAATCTTGTATACAAACTAGAAAATATACGATGTTGCTATGATTTATGTTCATTAAACGCAAAATTTGCATAAAAATAATTAAAAATACCGAAAATATCACGACAAGTCAAATCAGGTTTTTTTCATCAACCTCGTGCTTTGATGATTGCAGCGCAAATTCTTGGAAGCTTTTGGACCAATTTTTGAAGTGTTTCAGTTGCGAGATTGTTCCAAGTCACTTTTTGACTGTCGAACAATTATTTTCACTGGTCACCGGCATGTTCTTCACCTGCCGGTCGAGCTGATCCCATAATAATTCGATCGGGTTGACGTCAAGGGATTGCGGTGGGCAATCCATGATTTTGGGCACACCTTTCTCTTTCTTGGACCATAGATAGTTTATGCACAGATGGAAGGTGTGCTTGGGATTATTATCTTGTTGAAAGATAAATCCGTTGCCGATCAAACCAGATGGAATGGTACTTCGTTGAAGAATATTGTGATAGTGTTCCTTCCGCAATATTCCATCGATTTTAACCAGTATAGTAGCTGAAACACCCCCAGACAATCACGGAGCATCGGCCATGTTTAACTGTTGGCGCAATACGTTGGGGATTATACCGCTTATCTTTATATTGATGAACATACTGGCGCCGCCCTTCATCGGTCCATTACCCAGATTTCCACTGATCAACTGGCCAATCTTTATATTTTCGAGCACACACTAATCTTTTCCGCTTGTTTTGTGGTCGTAGAAGTGGTTTTTTCACAGCAACGCGACCAAAATATCCCTTCTATTGACAGTTTCCAACGAAATTGGGTTCGTCAGGGTTTCATTGATTTCGGCACGAATATCTGGTGCTGCTTTGAACCGATTTCGCTTGCTCATCAATAAAATGTGTCAATCAATAGCTTGAGTTGTTTTTTTTTTTTTTGGTCGGCCAGAGCATTTTCGATTAATATTTGAGTTGGTTTCGGCGAACCGCTTCAACGTGGTTTCAACTCCACACTTTGAAACACCAACAACATTTGCAATTTCACGAATTGTTTTACCCACATTTCTCAAAATAAGTATTTCTTATCGTTTTACAAGTGAAAATTTCCACACGAAGAGTCATACGCCTGCAGCCAAACTGTAAGTGAGTGACGAATGTATTCGCCAGACCCAGATCGGAAAAGTCTGTGCCTGTGGCCTGTTGCCACATCTGATCCCCATCTTTGCTGGCCACGTAGCGTCAGTCGACTCCAACTGCAGTCCAGGATCTTTAGGCCAACTGATATGTGTGTGGCCAATCACTCCAAGACAGACCAAGACCTGCAGTCCGTCTAATCGTGTCTGAGGCACTTCCACGTTCAAGAGGAAAGTCTTGCGGAGAATCGTTGGCCCCATACATGAGGAAGGGTGGTTCCGGAGACGCTACAACCATGAGTTGTATGCTATCTAGCTAGGGCCTTTCCGAATTGACGTCTTCACCTTCAGCTTGTTATAACAGAATGTGACGTCAGACCAAGTCGAACTGGTCCAAATTCAGTTATCCACGCCTTGTCATTGCTCTCCTGTGTAACAGTTGACGAAGTTACGTTTTGATTTGACTTTTCGTTCGCGTGATCGTGCTTTGAGGCAATGTTAGGAAGCAAAGGAATAGATTTCGAACGCTTCGTCTTGGTCTGCTACAAACTGTTAGAATAGCTCAGCTACTCTGCTGACGTCACAATCCGTCATTACAAGCCATGAATTCGGCAACGCCCAAAGCATCCCACCAGAACCCATTTTGGGTTTTGAGGTTCGGAGTTGATAAAGCTCGACTTTCAGGACCGAAACTTTTACGAGTGTGAAATGACTAGTATCACAATCAGTGTGGCCAGATGTTTGGGAGAAAATATAGCCCAATTTCAAATTTTCATAGCCCAAAATAGCGAAGATTTTTTATTTGTAGCCCAAAAACCGCCACAATAAATAACAGTTTTTAAAAATAAAATTTTCAATGTATGTGTGTTTTTCAATTTTAATCATCCCGCAAAAAACAATTCCAATTTGATTCTGCTTCGGAGGCTTATTCCGCAAAATCGATCGATTTTCCCGTATCAATTATTCTCTGCTTTGATAAGCTTTAGAGACGATATACGTTGTCTGTGCTGATTTATAGACAAGAAGGGAACCATGATCACAATTCAATAACCTTTACAAGTAAAATTATATCGATGGATATAAGTTGGAGATGTTAAAATTTGTCACAACTAGCGTAAATAAAAATTAATGACTGATGCACTGTGCACTGGGAGCTGGTGTCTGGTGAGAATCAGTACATACTTTCGAAACCACATTGTCAAAAAAAAAAAAAATTTCATAAAATTTTTCAATTTCAATCATCCCCCAAAAACAATTCCACTTTGTGTTTAGACGTTTAAATACTATCAAAAGAAAACATACGTTAAACGGGCCTCCAAGCGACGTTTCGCGAAAAATTTGTAGTGTGCTTTGAAATAAAATGAATAAAATTGTTGACAATGAAATGGATATGATATATATTTTATAAACATAGTGAAACCTTTAAAGCGGACCACTTCAGCGTCGCAAATTAAATGGTCCCATTTCACAGGTGGTCCGATTTTAAAACTTTAAAAAAGAACCTTGGACATATTTTCCCTAATCTTTATTTTTATCAAAGGCTACTGCAAATTATGTTCACATATTCATTACCATAGCATCTTGAGTATTTATTACAGAAAAAAACATATACAATATATAGGCTTTTCACGTGAATGTTTTACAAATGTTTAATTTTTCACAAAAACGCATGTTCAGTTTAAAGATTTAAAATAATTAGATATAGAAGTTTGCCTATTCGGGCTCGTAAGATGTACCTGCTCCATTAGAACTTTAATGTTTGCAAAACTTTAGATATGTTTCTTTAGAGATCCTAAGCTTTGATGCTCCGTATTTGCTTCATTATGGTGATTATGGAATTAGTATTCTGCTGACGAACTTTATTTTCTGTTTCAGAATACTACGATTTAAATTCACTATCGGAATTAACAAAAGCTGATATGGCTTCTTCAGTCGAAAGCCCTTCAAAAAATACATCTTCTCAATCTTTTGGGAGATACACTTTTTGGGGTTGTAAATTGACTGACTCCTGCCAAATTTTGAATGTCTGCTAGAGTATTTGGGTTTTAATCACTCTGAATTTGAACTCTCATCACGATTCCGCTTTTGACTCTCAGATTTCGAGGCAAACCCACATTTCCAAAAACACTTTTGTAATTGTAAGTGGAGTTATTCCAAATAGATCATAACCAGCAGAGAGCTTCAAATCTAGAAGATAATTTTGTTGGGTCTGAAGTACCCTCAGTATTTGTCAGAGGACAGAATATGAGATTTATCACATATATGCGGTAATTTAATTTTATGTTTGGTATAATCCACTGATCTAAGGGCTGTCAATGAGAAGTGAAAATAGGTGAAATTATCACGGCTATCACATCTAGCTTTATCAAAAAAGATGGTGATGTTTTGATTTCGTGTTTGCATTTCAATATTAAGTATGTGCATCCATTCTTCAAAAATCGCACCCGTCATCCAAGATTTTGTGTTAGCTCGCCAAGTTATGCCCAAACTTCGCTTAATGCCAATTATTCCGAACGATCTTGGTCTTTTGGTTTTTCTTATTCTTTTCGCCACTTACACAGCACTATAGTTGTCGCAATTTGAAGGTTTTCTATCTGTACATGTTAATTATTTAAAGCATAATGATTTTTGTGGTGTTGCTCTAAAAAAACAATTCAGTCTCATCAAGATTATAGATATTTGAAGCATCGGAGCCATTACATAGTATTCTTGGCTGTAACTGAAATTCCTGAACTGTGTCTAAATAAACATCCGCTCCTTCGCACAAAGTGTACTAAGTGAATATTGTGAATATTGTAACCCTTTTTAAATCACAAAGCTCTTATTTTGCAGCGATTTGACGAGCTTTACTGGGAAGAAGCTGGCAAGATATTGGCAAATTTTTGGAACGTGCCTTACAGAACCATTGGTTCAAAAACCTATCTATTTGGCAGCATGGTTAATTTATTTTTAACTGCTTTCTGCTAGTGCCAATTTTTTAAAAATTTTATAATGTCCGTTTTAATTGGCTTTTATTATTTAAATACGTTGAACCTGACTTTTGATAATTTTAAAGCTATCAGGATTTGTTTTTTGCTGGCTGAGCAATTGTTTTTCGGATGTTTGCATTACTTCTAACTTTTTGCGAACATTTAGTTCGTTGTATTTTGCGTATAAGATTTTTTCAGTTTTTTCACGTAGCCTCAACATTGAATAATTTACATCAAAATTATCAAACAAATTGCATTCATAGCTGCTAACAAAGGGCAAATATACAATAATGCTGTAAATCAGGATTTTATTATTATCAGTATACCAATGAAATTGAAGCCATCTGTAACGTACCAAATTCTACACATTAAATGAATTTCCAGCAGAATTTCATGCACAAATGATACGATAAATTTTCCTTGGTTTTGAACAGTTGAAAAATTCTGGAAAATTCACTCTTGTACACTTTTTCATGCTGGTCTTAAAGCCGTTTTTGGTCGGCTTAGCAAGTACTCCTGAACAAATTTTTTTCCACTTAATCTGGTTCACGGTTCAGTTCTGGAGATTGACCAATTCCAGAGCGAATTTTCTTCAAGAAATTGTATGTGCGGTGATGTTATAGTTCAATTTTTCAGTTGGTTCGATCATACAGTGGTCCAATTAGTAGGTTTTACTCTATAGCCCAAAAATAGTTTTCCATAAAAATAGATAGCCCTAAAACCGCCAACCCGCGAAATGAAAAAAATGTCCCGCGAATTCAAATTTTAGATAGCCCAATTGGCGGGAAATAGCCCAATCTGGCCACAGTGATCACAATTCACTTCATCCAATGATTTGACTCAGGTACCTATTCAGAGCAATTCAACTCCAATCTCGGTGCGTGGTTGTTTATCCGTACCTAGATTCGAACCAGGGACCTCGCACACTTGTTAAGCCAGTGCTTAATCCACTAGACTAAACAAGCAACTATTGCATATTCGAAAAACAAAAAAATTCAAACGGGGTTCGCCATGCAAATTAAAATAATAGATTTGCGCGTAGTATCTATAGTATCTTAAAGATTAATTCTTATTTCTCTGACAATGCTGCAATCTTCAAAATCTGCTGATTAATGTCAACTGAAATGGCTCGAGAATTTTATTAGATTTCGTAAATTCTTCTGCAATATTTAAGTGCGAGATTTCTATGTATGATTTTTCTTTATTTTCTTTCCTTATTTGCAAAGCAATCTACTCAAATAAATTGTGCTTAAGAAAAATATTAAATAAATAAATATAACCGCCCCAAATTTATTTATTGTCCATTTTTATGTTAATCCCAACACGAACAACAATATTTTCTGACTCTAAATCACATCTTTTTAATACTCATAGTTACCGACAACTCTAATTTCACCCTGCGGTGAGAGCCGTCGCTCCTCACCGCATTTCCATTTGTTTAAGTCAACGAAACCACGTTGTACTCCATCCGATATTGGTCTGCGGAACTCTTTGATACTTTCACCAGTGAAAGCTTCGTTTCGTTTCGTTGTCCCCAGAAAGCATCTGAAAGTACCGAATGCAAACAATTCAACCCCTCGTGCACACTATTTGGTACAATTTACTGACTATAATATGCATTGCGCGGAAGCTGCTAATGCCGGCTTTAACCCTAGAATGGTACCGATGAGTAAATTTTACTCACATACGGTATATATTTCGTCGCGCATCAGGCAGTTGGCCACTCCGACTGCCATGAGACTAGAAGCTATATAATCATTTTATATCTAATGGTAAAATAAAAAATGTACATAATACAATTGTTGCCTTGTTTTTAGTAAAAACATGTACCTAAAATCATCCAAAAATTTACCGTACCATTCCAGGGTTAATGAAAAGGTTTAGTTGGGTGAGAAAGCACGTGAGACGATTCGATTCGAGCCTGAGGGGTAGTTTTCTGGCTGGCGCGTTCTTTGAGCACATGTTTACAGTCAATGATAAAATCTTTGACTCAAAATATTGAAAGTTTCTGTTCGGGGCAATATCAGTTTAGCTCGGATATTGAAATATTGTAAAATTATATTTTTATCGAGGATAAAGGGCACAATACTCATCTATACAGCAACGATAACATTTAATTTGGAATTGTGTAACAAAAACGTTATAATACTGCTTGTGCACACGTTTCTACTCCACATTTTATTTGTCAATTTTATTTGTCAGCTTCGTTGCAATTTGCTTATTTGTATCACATCTCTGATATGGTTACATAAATTGGTAAATTTACTTAGGTTAGGTTAGTGAAGAGGGCTGCCGGGAACGCGGCCAGCATTAGGCCACCAGTTTGGGCCCATTTGCCACCCTCAGAGACACTCACACGCATTCACACTTACAGCCATGGCACTGGCGGGATTCGAACCCGCAGGCCCCGTAGCACGCCGCTTTTTGGCCTGACGCCTTAGCGAGGAGAGAACCTAGTCCGAGTGCATTATGCTGCCTAGGTATACGTAACAGCGGTGAAAAGTAGTACGTGTCAGTCCGCGCAAAAGGAACGTTAAAGCTAGAGTTACAAACAATGCAACCAACATTTGTTGCACAACAAAATGAGTTTGAACCCATGAGAACGTATGAGAGCAGTTACAATGATGCAACACAACTTTGTTGCGCAGCAGAGTTTGCTCATATCTCAAACTTGGCATGGCAACAACATTTTTGAAAATATCCAATTCCACCTGTTCCTATGAGAGTCCGGGAAATGGGAAATGTCATATGCAAATGACAATCAAAATTTGTTTTTCTTTTGCTCATTTTTGCTCTGCAATATACGCTGCCGCTTTTAAAGGATCATATGCTCACTGATATCACTTTCCGAGACTGTAAAGGATATTATCAAACAACAATTTCGTTAATATAGCCAGTGACAGATGACGGTAAATGTTGTGTTGCATTGATTGTAAAGCTAGAGTTACAATCAATGCAACCAACATTTGTTGCACAACAAAATGAGTTTGAACCCATGAGAAAGTATGAGAGCAGTTACAATGATGCAACACAACTTTGTTGCGCAGCAGAGTTTGCTCATGCCTCAAACTTGGCATGGCAACAAAATACCCAATTCCACCTGTTCCTATGAGCGTTCGGGAAATCGGAACTGTCATATGTAAATTACAATCAGAATTTGTATTTTTTTTGTCTCATTTTTGCTTTGCATTATACTCCGCAGCTTTTAGAGGATACAATATTCACTGATATCTCTTTCCGAGACTTTAAAGGATCCAAATTATCGAACAGCAATTTCTTTAATATAGCCAGTGACAGATGACAGTAAATGTTGTGTTGTATTGATTGTAACTCGTTCCACCAACAAAACTTGGCAGCAATTGTTGGTTGCATTGATTGTAATGCTTGAGTTACAATCAATGCAACCAACATTTGCTGCCAAGTTTTGTTGGTGGAACGAGTTACAATCAATGCAACACAACATTTACTGTCATCTGTCACTGGCTATATTAAAGAAATTGCTGTTCGATAATTTGGATCCTTTAAAGTCTCGGAAAGAGATATCAGTGAATATTTAATCCTCTAAAAGCTGCGGAGTATAATGTAAAGCAAAAATGAGACAAAAAAATACAAATTCTGATTGTCATTTACATATGACATTTCCCATTTCCCGAACTCTCATAGGAACAGGTGGAATTGGATATTTTCAAAAATGTTGTTGCCATGCCAAGTTTGAGATATGAGCAAACTCTGCTGCCAAGCAAAGTTGTGTTGCATCATTGTAACTGCTCTCATACGTTCTCATGGGTTCAAACTCATTTTGACGTGCAACAAATGTTGGTTGCATTCATGGGCGTGTCCAGCCTCGATTTTAGGTAAAAAAACGAGGACAAGAAAATGAGAAAAAAACGAGGATTTTTTTTGTTTCATTCGTGTTTTTGTCATGTACACATTTATTCGTTTAACCACTACTACATTTTTGTAATCAAGTCAACAGTAATTTACGTGGGTTTTACTTGCTAATTGGATCAAAAACGATTTTCATACCAGAATGAAAAAGTGGAAAAAATGACTTTTCCAGAAAAAGATCAACTGCTAAAGGTCAAGGAACACTTTTCGTATAATTTCTGCATGACTTTCTGCTGAAAATGATGTGTAGAATTTGGTACGTTGTAGACGGCTTCAATTTAAGTGGTATTCTGATAATAATAAAATATTGATATATTTGACCATTATTGTACATTTCCCGTTTGTTAGCAACTATGAATGCAAAACATCTGAAAAAATCTAATATGAGGGCTATTCAACGAACTAAGTGTTCGCAAAATGTTAGAAGTAATACAAGCAAGCAAGCAAAAAAACAATTTCTCAGCCGAAAAAAATTCCGAAGGTTTTAAAATTAGTAAGAGTCAGGTGCAACGTATTTAAAAAATAAAAACCAACTAAGGCAGACATTGGAAAATTTCTAAGCACTGGCAGAAAGCGGTTGAAAATAAATTTATCATACTGTCAGATAGATAAATTTTTGTATGAATGGTTATCTAAGGCACGCTTCAAAAATACCCGGCCCGATACTTCATAGTAAATCCCATCTAATCGTTACAAAATTAGAGCTTTGTGATTTCAATACATCAAACGGGTAGCTAGAATCCCTTAAAAAGGGTTACAATATTGATTACGGTACATTTTGTGGCGATGGAACTGATGTTTATTTAGACACAGTTCTGGGGTTTCAGTCACAGCTAAGAATGCTATATGATGGCTCCGATGCTTCAAATATCTATAATCTTAATGAGACATGTGATAATCTGAGACAGTGATAATCTGGAAGACATCAAGCTACGATTTTTTCCCCACCTATTAGCACTTCTCATTTACAGCCCTTAGACCAGGGAATTATTCTAAAATAGATAGGTTATACCTAAATCAGGGGATTAAACTAAATTACCACACATACATATATGATGAACATTAAATTGTGTGCTCTAGAAAATACTGAGCGTACTTCAGCTCTGACCCAACAAAACTAGCTTCTGTATTTGGAGCTTTCTGCTGGTTAAAATTTGGCAGGAGTCGATCAATTGTCACAAACGAGTCTCGCCCGGAAGATGTCTTTTTTGTAGAAGTTTCAACCGAAGTAGCCATATCAGCTTTTGTCAATTCCGATAGTGAATTTAAATCGTAGTATTCCGAAACAGAAAATGAAGTTCGTCCGCAGAATACTATTTCTATAGTCACCATAATCAAGCCAATACGGAACATCACAGCTTAGGATCTCTGAAGGAACATATCTAAAGCTTTGCAAACAGTAAATCTTTCAGCAATTAATGGAGTACATCTTACGAGCGCAAAGTGGCTAATTTCTATATTTAATTATTTTAAATCTTTAAACTGAACATGCGTTTCTGTGAAAAATTAAACATTTGTGAAACATTCACGTGAAAAGCCTATATTTTGCATTTTATTTTTCTGTAATAAATACTCAAGATACTACGATAATAAATATGTGAACATAATTTGCAGTAACCTTTGATAAAAATAAAAATTAGGGAAAATATCCTCAACGTTCTTTTTTAAAGTTTTAAAATTGGGCCACCATTTAATTTGTGACGCTGAAGTGGTCCCATTCCAAGGTTTGTGTTTATAAAATATATATAAACATGATAAATAGTATCCATTTCATTGTCAAAAAAATTACTCATTTTATTTTAAGCCACATTTCAATTTTTTCGCGAAACGTCGCTTGCAGGCTTGCAAGTGGATACGACAATAAGCTGATCGTAAAATAATTTATTTCAAAACTTGCGTTCATAGTTTTTAATGTATGAAATCGGATAAAATATTAATATTTGAGTCATTTTAAATAAAACATTCAGCCATTAAAACTGTTTCTTATACTAATTGAATTTTTGTGCCACCCAAGTTTGCAAGTTGTTTTTGTAGGCTTTTATTTTCTGTGTGAAAATTTTAAAAATATTTCTTTTCATGAACTTTTCAAAAGTTTTCACACAGTTCCTTAAATTAATTTACATTTTTCCTGCTTCCCCTTTTCAAATTCGTTATGAATAAAAATTTTTCTGCATAACGTATCGGAAATTTTTACTGTTTCAAACGACTTCTGTGCTACAATTAGAGCATTGGTATGAATTTCACGATACAAATATTATAATTTAAGCAGCTTAAATGAATTGATTTAGTTATAAAGACAGTTGTGGCGATTTTTGTTTGCTGTGACGGTTTTTGGGCAACAAATAAAAAACTTTCGCTATTTTGGGCTATGAAAATTTCAAATTGGGCTATATTTTCTCCCAAATATCTGGCCACACTGTGTGAGAGCACCATCTTGATTGTATATGTATGAATACAAATCTTTTGCACTCATCAGCTAATTGAAAATGTAATGAAATCGATTGGAAATTCAAAAATAAAATCGTTATTTCTTTTGATTTTCTCGTTTTTTCCGCGTTTTTTCACTCGTTTTTCGAGGGTTTTTCGAGGAATTTTTTCTAGGGTGGGGCATTTGACCCACCCTGCCCCACCCTGAACACGCCCATGGTTGCATTGATTGTAACTCTAGCTTAACTCAAGCATAACTCGTTCCACCAACAAAACTTGGCAGCGAATGTTGGTTGCATTGATTGTAACTCAAGCATAAATGTTAACGTGGATCTATTTGACCGATTCGTAACACGAACGGAAACCTGGTTGCAGAGGTCAGATGGGACAAGTTGACGGTGCAGTTTGAACAGAAGGCATTCATCGAGAAAAAGTCTGCGAGATTTCAGGGATGGTATTTGCAGCATGGTAAGTCTCGCACTATACCCACAGTAAGCAAAATTGAATTTGTAAAGAAGAGAGCGGGTGAACCTGCGTTGTACAGATTCAACCGCATCAATCAAATATTGAAAATGTGGACACCAAATTTGACAACAGTAT
The DNA here is from genome assembly GCA_963978885.1 of Nemotelus pantherinus. Taxonomy (NCBI): domain Eukaryota; kingdom Metazoa; phylum Arthropoda; class Insecta; order Diptera; family Stratiomyidae; genus Nemotelus; species Nemotelus pantherinus. The sequence continues at coordinate 216,605,436 of OZ022264.1, forward strand.
TCGAGGATACTACGGACAAAGGAGACAAACAAGTGTACACAAGTAGAGATATCAGTAAAATATTTAGAAGATCTCAGTATAAAACCCGAAAGTCTGGACGCTTTGGAGGTTATGTCCAAGATATGTTTATCAAATAAAAGTTTAGAGTCAAAAATTACTCCGAGGTCTTTAAAATTTAAAACGACTTTGAGAGAGGCTCCAGAAACGTAGTAAGAAAATACTAGTGCGTAAGTTTTACGCGTGAATGACATTTGGCAACATTTTAAAACATTCAAAGTAAGATGATTTGCATTACACCAGTTGATAAGAGTATGCAGGTCATTCTGAAGCTGTAAGCAGTCTTCGAATGTATCGATTACTCTGAAAATTTTTAGATCGTCTGCGTATAGAAGAGAAAAAGAGTTTAGCAGACCCGGGAAATCATTAATGAAAATTAAGAATAATAAGGGGCCAAGGATCGAACCCTGTGTAACACCTGAGGAGGGATAGAAGGGAGTAGACGAACAGGAGTTCACCGTAACAACACAAGTACGCTCATGAATGTAAGTAGAAAACCAGGAAAGCAGCGGACCATGAAAACCATATTTCTCTAATTTCAACAGAAGAAGCTCATGGTTGACAGAGTCAAACGCCTTGGAGAAATCTGTGTAAAGAACATCCACCTGTCAATGGCGGAATCAATGGCGGAAGCAACAGTGTTGGTGAACGATAGCAGATTTGCCTTTGACAAATCCATGTTGCTCGGTGGCGAGGAAAGGCACAAATAGAGGCTATACTCTGTTGTAGATAACTCTTTCTAGTAGTTTACTGAAGCAAGGCAAAAGCGATATAGGGCGGTAATTCGAGATGCAAGCAGCGTCACCGGTTTTAAGTATAGGGAAAATATTGGCAGATTTCCATAAGAAAGGAAAAACGCCAGTTGCGATGCTCAGGTTAAATATTATCGACAAGGGTACACAAAGTGAAGAAGATAGTGACTTGACTAGTATGTTAGGAATACCGTCAGAGCCACAACTAGAGCTAGAATCGAGACAACTCATTAAGTTCTCAACTTCTAAAGGGTTTGTATGGCAAGAAGAGAGCGCTTTCAGGCTATCACGATACGACGAAGGAGTTGAAAAAGAAACGTGTGGAGGAGAAAGAGAGTTTTGCGGGGTTGAAAACGACAAAAAAAACGAGCAAAGAGCTCACAGGTCTCTTCAGTTGTAGCAGCAGAATTTTCGTGAAGAAACATGCTTTGAGGTATAACGGGGGATTTTTTCAGGGAATAAATGAATGACCAGAAGGGTTTAGAATTGTTGAAACAGATCCAAGCCTCAACTTTGGCAACGTAGGCACACATGGCTTCTTTAGCGACCCTTCTGGCATGAGAGCGCCGTTTTTTGAATTCAAGAAGACCAACAAGCAGGGAAGAACGTCTGTATTTGTTACGTGCAACATCCTTTGTCCTAAGGGCGGCAGGAACTTCATTGGTAAACCATGGAGCATCATTAGGCCTTCTGGAACGACATGTGGGAGTAAAGCGAGGAATGAGGTTTGTCAGGTAGACGTAAAGTCTATGAAGAGCCTCGTCAACGTCTAAACAGCGAAGAAATGCGTACCAATTAACATGGTTGATTTCGTTCGCCATTCCGGCGAAATTGGCTTTAAAGAAATTGAACCGGGAATAGCAAAGGACTTTAGATCTAGAGGGAAAATTTAAAGAAAGTTATAAAAGTAAAAGAGGCTGATGGGGATCGGGAGAGACATACGGTAAAACAGCGGAATCTAAGTAAACGGAAGACATTGGAAGATTAGAAAAGTTAAGATCTAGTATTTTTCTAATGGTATTAGGTAACGAGTTTAATTGAGAAAGGGAGCATAAAGAAATGAAGGAAGACAGGATTAAGGAAAGATTATTACTAGAAGTAATGGTTGAAAATGAAGATTTTCAGGCTAGTCTGGGGTTGGGCGATATAAATCGATGTATTAAAAACACTCGATTCATTGTAGCGATGCATCGATGTCCACCAATGTTTTTTTACCTTTCGATATATTCGAAACATCGATGTATTTCATTCGATATATCAAATGTAATATTCTTCGAACCATAATTTGTAACCTGACAATAGGAACCCTGCTTCCACGCACACGATCATGCGATCAACAACTATATATCCTTCCTATCATACCGATGTATTTACATCGATGTATTTATTCAATAAATCGCTCCCACATCGATGTTGCTATGCGATGTGTTACATCGAAAAAAACATCGATATATTTTTTCATTGCCCATCCTTAGGCTAGTTCCTTCCAAATAAGACTGAGGAGAAACCGATTTCCTCTCCTGTAAAATGCTTTCCGAACTGGTTATCCCGAAAACATCAATAAGCCTCGGAACCGGATTGACACCACCCGACGACCACGCGATCGAAAACAGTTAAACGATTTGAAAATGTTCTCATGGAACCTTAGATTGCTCTACAAAGCTCGAGCTGCTCAGCAGGTAGCCGATGCCCTGTCTCAATATAAGGCTTATATAACAGCAATAAAAGATATGAGATGGAAAGGGAATGGTATTTTACGAAAGAAAGAATATGACTTATACTACAGCTGCTATCCAAAACACAAAGTGCTCGTCAGCCAAAAAATGAAGTCTACAATCATCGGCTTTAACGCTTTCAATGAAAGTCTATGCACCCTCCGCGTACGAGGCAAATTCGCAAACATCTACTGACAATCTACTGACGACAAAAAAGAATCATATTATGAACAGATTGAGCGGATCCTCAATGCGCCTGCCCAATGCATGATGTAAAAATCATCAGTCATATTTTAACGCCAAAGTATTCGGAAACCAGTATCAGACATTATGCAGGCACCCATAGTTTGCATGAGAACGCTAATGACAACGAACTTCGAGTCATAGAACTGGCAGCATCCAAGAGCTTGATTGTTGCGAGTACCAGGTGCCCGCGTAAAGATACCCATAAGGCCACCCGCATATCACCTGATGTGTTGATAGGTCGTCGCCACTACTCGAACCTGTTGACGGTGAACGTATCGAGATTCCAATTTATACTCGGATCACTATCTTGTTAGTATGGTTTTCCGAGCGCGAAATGCTTTGGCTAAAAGCATTGCATCCGCGAACCACACTCGAGTGTACACGGCTGCCTTATGCAATGAAAATACCACTAACACCTTTGGTCTTGCGTTAGGCCTCGCCCTCGAAGAGCTCGATGGAGGTAGAGTAAGTCCTGCGGCCAGGGCATGAATCACAACCGACGATAGGCGATATCGACTGTCGAAATTTCCGAGATTTGAGATCACGAAAATAAAAAAACGACAGCGACTATCGAAATCTCTGGCGATAGTCAAACGACTATCGATATGTCATCGATATCCATCTTCAGCTTGTGACATAAGGTTAGTACGCTGCCGAGCCTGAATTCCTGTCCCCCTTTAAAATGCATGGGAAAAGAGTGACGGAATTCCGGACCTGAATTTTTTTTCAGGTCACTTGAGAAAATCGGTACGCTGCCCGTCCTGAAACGTTGCCTGAAAAGTGTCAGAATTTCAGTGTTGCTCTTCGCTCGTAGGTGGCTCTGCAGCACAAGTGGAGAGTTTTTTCAGGCACGAGGTGCCTGAATTAAATGGTCTGCTATTTATTTGGTCACGGAAAGCAATCATTTTGGCCATTTTGACCGCGCGTCAAATTTGAATTTTGTTTGAAAATTTGAAATTTGTTGTACGTCGGAACTTTCTGTCTTCTAATTTTATGCGTAGGATAGTTCGTGCAGAACTTGAAGCAATGATTTTCCAGCACATTTGGTTTTTTTGGCAGATACGTTTGCTAGGAAGCACTTTAATTAGCTGGTTGGTTAATTGAATTAGTGCGACGTTATAAAAGATCTGTTCGCGTACTTCAGCAAACTGCAGCAGTAACATAATTTGGCAGCTGGCTTCTTTTTGCTGCAAAATTTGGCTTGAAGCAATTATGCGAATCTATTTGAATATATTATAATAGATTCAGGTACGCGAACAGACCTAAAGTTTTCAACACCGCATGTGTACGCGATATGAAATGCATGGATGGAAATTATGTATTCGTGTGAAGGAAATATATATCAAATAAACAATTATTAAATAGATTACATAATTGTTTTACTTCGAAAAACTACGCCTATTTTCATTCAGTCTAATTGAATTTAAAGTGAAAGTAGTTTTTAAAATTTGCTACTAGAACTTGGTTTCTTTCATAAACTTTGGTTTGGTTCATAATATAGCAGTATGATGAGGCAGCAAACTTGAATGAATTTAAAACTGAAGAGCTGAAAGAAGCATTGATGGAATAGTAACATAGTATTTCACATACAGTTGGTAGATTGTAAAGGTTATTTTCAAAGAAAGCTAATTTCTAAATCCCATGCCGCCAAAGTTGAGAGCAATTAACTGTCACTTTGTAATATTCTACACTTCTCTACACGAAAATTTTTCCGTGTAGAAATAAATAGCACAACGAGTGTCCGGAATTCAGGCTCGCCAGCGTACTAACCTATAATAGGTTTGTTCGCGAACTACGATTCATTGCAATTAATAGGTCTGTTCGCGTACTACGATTAATTGCAATTAATTGCAATGAAGCCGTTTTTGTACTCCGTTTTACTGAAAACTGAAAATTTCGCCTCTTTCAGTAAATTTCAGTAGGGGCTGAGCTACTGAAAAATACTGAAAACTGTCAAACGATTTTCAGCGTAATGTTATCATGGAGAACGAATATTTTTGTGTAATTTATCACCGCTTAGGATGACATTATAATCACTATTGTTCTCCGAAAAACCGAAAACTGACACTTTTGTTTGTCAATTTTCAGGAAATGCAATGAGAGCGTTTTCGTTCTTTTCATGAATTTCCCCCATCAAATGATTCAGCAAAATCCAGTAAAATTCAGTAACTGAATTTTAACTGAATTTCGCTGAATTTTCCTGAATCATGTGGTGGGAGAAATTCATTACGAAAACACTCTCATTGGATTTCCTGTTAATTGACAAACAAAAGTGTCAGTTGTCAGTTTGTAGCATCCAGTAATTTTTTGTATTTTTCATTCAAAAATTACTGGTCACACATCTCCGACCCACACTGTATGGATCGGAGACGCTACAACATTTTGCGATTGAAACCACATTTCAATCGCACAAAAATAAGTCCCGTACGTCCCCGGCGACCTTATTATTGAATTCGAGTAGCAACAAGTTCTAACGGGATCTTGTTTTGCGACTCGAACTGGCATTTTTGCGAGCTGGAGCTGATAAGCTCGAGACAGTCGTTGGAGTGTCGCCGTAGCGACGGGCTGATCAGGAGATCGCAATGAACGTGCGCGGACAATAGATCTCGGGGAAAAGTTCCGTTGTTTCTGTTGGGCAGTGTAGTGTGAGAAATGGAATACTAAACGGAAAAAAAAAGTTCAGACGGGATATTGCTGAGTTCGGTCGGATGTTCAGAAACACGGATTTCTTAAGGAAATCATTTCAAAGTAATTATACTGAAATTGTGTGCCGGTGATGTGAATAATGAGTATCTCACAGATCGCTGGGAGAAAAAAAATTCTAACTTAAGTGAATTTAAGAACTTTTGAAATTGTGTCGCATATGATTGTGTTGTGGTGCTCACACATCAACTCACCTCGCCGCCGTCTAAATTCCCGAGTGCAAAAGAAAAATTTTCGCGCACGGCACATAAAAACCCCCACAACCCTTATTAAATTTCCTCTAATCACATGGTTGTACATTGGCATCCAGCAATGTACCGCTAAGTTCAGTAGTTCGAGGTACCCATCTATTCTGATGTCGCACGTTTTCTTGCCCTTGCCAGTGGATTGATCGGTGGCAGTTTTATTGCTCGCAACTAATGTCTTCAAAACAGTTTATGTGATTTGCGTCAAAGTGGACGACGGTGAAAGCGAACGAAGTGAAAATAGATTTGCACATCGCGGATGAAGTTTTGTGTAAAGGACTGCAGATATTTCTGAGCAATTATGCGTCAGTGGCAAAGTTCTTGTTTTGGTTAAGTTTCATTCTTTGAAATCCGGATAAAGTTTGGCCCAAAAGGTGTGTGTGTAACCAATGCCCGTTCGATCGTAATACGAGGTATGATAGTGATGCGGATCAAAATATTGATCTTCACGTGAGGCGGGTGTATAATCCATCAAGCGTGGCTATCTTTACCTGTGGTTATCCCCTTCGACGTGTTCATCATGGTTACAGATAAAAATTCAATTTGCGATTTGTTGAAACCATTAGCACAGCTTGTACGCTGCACCTTTCAAATGGGCTACAAACATCGAATTTCAGGGTTATCTAACGGGCAAAGTAAGATTCCATCATGGTTCGCCTAAGTCACTCAACGACACCACAGGTAAATAGTTAAATATCTGAGAAATCTTGTCCATGCATCACTGGTTAGTGCATCACAGCAGCGATTTTAATTCGGTAATCCAAACCGATTGAAGAAACTTATAAAAAGTTACGGTTACTTTCGATGGAAATTCTACAGTCATGCGACGCGGTACTATCGAATAAAATCACAATTAATTTGAATGAATTTGACGCGAATGAAAAGACAGTGTTGAGAAGCGGGAATAGCGTTTTAATAACAATTAACATTGGGGAAGACTTAAAGCCACTACAACTTTATCTGAGACGTAATTATGTTCAAGAACAGTTCAAATATTTAATATTTTTGTTTCCTTGACTAACTTATCCTCGCGAGTGTCATTTAAATTTATCAATTCGTGGCACCTATAACGCACAATAGCAATTAGAATTTGGATGATGCGTGGGCAGGCTGAGTAATAATGTCTCGTGATGACTTTGCGAGACGGCAAAATATATACTTCTTGGGAAAATGAAGGGGACATTACCTTCACATAATCTTCTTCAATATGGCAAATTGCTTGGTGCCTTACCTCTTTTATTTGATGTTGTCATAAGCAAGAAATAGCAGGTTTTCGTTGAATAACTAGTGGACACATACCAGCGCGTAAACACTTACCTTTCGGATCATGGATCTTATTAGACGTCATCATAAAGGTACTATCATCATTGCACCATGCATTACCCAACATGGAACCATTCCGATTGAACAGCAATTACATTATCAATTAGATATACTTAAGCATTTATGTACTTTCCTCTAGATAACGACTTGAAAACAAATCCATATATGACATGGAAATAGTGTATATACAGTATAAATATGTGCATGTAAGCTTGTACTATCCTTGGTGGCCATCAGGAAAGAGAACAAACGAACAAAAAAAAAAAGAAAAGAAATATGAACAATGAAAAGAGACTACGTTAGAGTTTATTGTTGTCTTGATTAAATTGAGACCTAAAGGAAAGAGAATTTGAACGTATGATATAAAAATAATGCTTAATCGGCTTATTATACACTGTTTTCCTTTCGATTCTAATTTTCAAATTGGAGGTTACGGTTATTATAACTTCATCTTTTTTGTTGTACGTAAAACGTAACCCTATTTTCTTTTGTTGTTGTTGATAAGGATTTGATAATTGAAACTGTATGTTCATAGCTATATTTTTTCTTGAATAATTATGTTTTGTTAAAAGCAATTCAACGGTCTTCTTATTGGGCGAAAGCCTGAGAAGTTCTTTTCTATTTCAGGATCCGCGTCTGGCCTGGCTGGCCTACAAATAATGATGAATTAGTGTTTTCGTGATTTTTCGGGATTTTTTCAGCTCTTTAAAGGGAGGGATACTGGCCCAAACATAGTTATTTCAGCTTTTGGTAGATTTTTAAATTTTTGAATATGGAGGGCCAGTATCAGAGGGTGGAGGACCCCAGACCATCGGGGTCAGGGCTCCACTGCCATCGGGGGCCCGGGGCTGTCTGCCTCACCCGGGTTCCTGGTAAAGAGAGGTAGCCTTTTTTCCTATTTTCCCGTTTTTAGATTTTTCAATTTGTTGGCTCCGTGCGTTGTCACGAGCACTGGGTCTGCTTAGTCAGCCCATGTTGCAGAGCCTGGGTGGTTTCCTTTACGGAACTATGCCCCCTTTTTGGTCCCTGGATATGTTTACATATCAGTTTGCGGCTACAGTATTATGACGGATGAAATAATACGTAGCATCCCATTTTCTGTGAGAGCAAACCATCCCCATTTGTCAAGAACCCACCCCAGCCGCAGCGAGCTAGCAAAGCGGCACCCCAGCATCCGTCGGGGTTGGTTAAAGGGTGCTCCGCTAAGGCGGACGAGGGGCCTTCACGGCCATTTCTAGGGCACCCTGCTCTCGGGGCAATTCTTTTTTTTTGTTTTGCCTCTTGAATGGCAGCAGCCATTCCACTTTTCTGACCTTAGCACTCTTGGTTCTGGACTTCGGTCTGGTTCTAAGTTGTGCTAAGGCCACATCTCCATCTTCATTAAAACGCTACAAGTTTTGTATATTTAAACGCTTCCTTCGTTACACGAAAACGTTTAATGAACCTACAAAATACATTTGAATCACAAGATATTTTAAGATCTTTATTTCTTACTTCTGTTCCGGTAACTCCAATGGATTACTAGAATCCCTCAAATTCCTTCACAACACTTTTTCACTATCATCTTCAGATGAAGAATCAAAAAGTATGAATTCTTCCATTGATTTTCGCTCTGATTTTAATTACCGACAAACTTATCACTTGTTAGCGGCTCACTATTCGAATTTTCAAATGTCATTACCACTCATCAGATGCTGTCAAATGTCACGGAAATCTACCATGGAGTTATATTTCAAAAAAAAATTTCGATACATCATATCGTTGAGGCTGTGATGCCGACATTCCTAAGTCGATAATCGCTATCGTTTTTATTTGACGATAGGCGATATCGCCTATCGAAATCTCGTGATTTATGCCCAGGATGCTGGGCGTAGATGAGAATTAGACACACATCAAGAATGCTGTCATTAGTACTACTGACGCCATCTTAGGCAGTAGTCGCAAAAATCGGAGCGACTAGTTTAATGATGAATGCAAACTAGCCACTGAACAAAAGAATGTTGCATACCAGATAATGCAGCAATCTCATAGAACGAGAGCACGTGAGGTACAATATAAAAAACTTAGAAAAACAGAAAAGAGCCAGAAGAAAGCAGCACAGACAGACACACTAATTATTTTGAAATTATCGCAGCCGAATTACCGATAACAACATGGAGGAAGAAATACCCGGGTAGCTTCTCAAATCCAACAAAGCCTACTAAAGTCTGTCAAGAATCTTCAAATCCGAAATCTCATACTAATATCAGAGCTCCTGCTACGCAAAGCCATGGTGCTGCCAGTACTCACGTATGGATCCGAGACTTGGGTGCTTAGCAAAAAGCACTCTGACCTCTTAGCCGCGTTCGAGAGGAAAGTATTGCGGAGAATCGTTGGAGACGATTCCAAAGACGCTACAACCATGAATTCTATGCTATCTATCTAGAAGCAGATATAATTATTAAGCTAAAGCTCGGTAAACTCCGGTGGGCAGGAAACATAGTTCAAATGAGCGAAGAAGATCCTGCTCGGAAAACTCTTTGCGGCAGATTGCGCTGGAGGGATAGCGTCGACCATATCGCTCGGAGTTTAAGAGTGCCAATTGGATGACATCAAGTCGCGATCGGGACCCATGGAAAAAAATGTTAACGGGGACCAGGACCGGACCCAGGTTGCGCCGCCGATGATGATGGCGAAGAAGAGAGTTATTACAAAAAAAATACGCCAGGATTAGATATATGGATACAACCTCCTCGACGACTATCAATGCCCCTGTGCCACATCTCAACAAAGCTCTTATCGTTCCCATCTACAACGCCAGCGATATACGCAGTGATTTGATAATTATCGTCTTATCTCCTATAGCCTACCTGATGTTAAAATATAATGGAACGTAATGGAATAAGAACAGCATGGATTGTGCTTTATGAACTTAGTTGCCAAAGCCCTAAATGCGCAGTTAACTATACTAACTTCTTCAGAGGATGCGAACTTGTTAGCCGCCCTATTCTTCTTCAATCTTAGGTAGCTTAGTTTCTACCGCGTGAGGTATGATTTTGCACCTGTTAGACCATCCGCTAATGACCCCCAAAGTTTCATTTTTGATCCACTTTTGTTTTTGTTTTGTGTAAACAACCTTCTTCTATATGTCCTTGCTTAGCAGATGGCCTTTGACTTTTTTCAGAGAGCAAGTTTTTTCCAACTCCAGCTACTACAAGACTTTATCTTTCAAGCAGTAGTGGTTAAGATACTGGTCTAAAAGGAAGTTTTTCAGGACGATCACAGGGCACCGGTCTGCAAAGAAGTTCACAGGACAAACAAAAAGACATCGCAACGCAATCATTCAGACAGCTTAGTCATCAGGAATGAACATAGATGCAATTCATTAGATGCGGGGATTCAGCCACAGATCCGGGAATCCCTCATACAGTAGAGTAGGATTTTTCGGGGATCCTTGTCATTACTACGGCACAATAAAACCCCGATATAAAAATACACGTTTATTTCAATAGTAATCTTAACTCTAACAATTGACCGGAAAAACTGAACTGTCAAATGACAAGTCGCCATCTTTGTAATTCATGATCATACCAAATGCTGCCATATAACTTCCTTTTATGTTAATGGACTGCCACAGTATTCCCCCTCCAATGGTGTGGAACACCTAGTTTTTTCTGTATCGTACAGGTGTGTTAATGATTCGTCCTCGGCTTGATATCTTCGTAGTAACAGGTACCCTTACGTCTTCTTCAATGTTTGAGGTCGCTGCGTCGTCCCATGAATTGACTTCGATTCGATCAGTAGGTGTAAATATATTTGTATTAAAGTTGGCCGTTGTTCTGCTATTGTTCGAGGTTGAAATGTTATTCGTAGGGATGGTTGGTTCAATTATATTCACTGGCCCTTCGTCGGATAATTCATGTGCAGGTTTTAATCTATCAATGGACACCGTATTTGTTTTCCCATCGCTGGTTCTGATTTTGAACCACTTATTAGTTCTTTTTATAACGTCGTATGGTCCCTCATATTGAGGTTCGAGTGGTTTCCTAATTCGATCTATTCGTACGAAAACCCGCTGGGTTTCTGATAAATTTTTGTGAATAAATGGCTCGTTCTTCGTTTTGTGTAGAAAGGGTTGTGGTTTAAATGATTTTAATATATGTCTCAATTGTTTGACATAGTCCTGTGTATGTATTGGGTCTTTATTATTTTCCATGAATTCTCCTGGGAGTCGTAACGCCTGTCCAAACATCATATCACTTGGGGATAATGCCTCGTCTTCACGTATGGCAGTTCTGAGTCCTAATAATACGATAGGTGGAGCTGTTGTCCATGTTGATTTATGTGCTCGCAATGCCGATTTTAATCGCCTGTGAAATCGTTCTACTAAACCGTTTGCTTGAGGGTGGTACGCAGTGGTAGTTATATGTTCAGCTCCTAAGAGTTCCATGAGTTGGCCTGTTAACTCCGAGATGAACTGCGTACCGCGATCGGTAGTTATAATTGCTGGTACTCCATATCGTGCGATCCACTCGTTGACAATAGTTTTCGCTATGGTTTCAGCATTTATTTCAGCAATGGGAATAGCTTCCATCCATCTACTGAATCGATCGCACATGGTGAGAAGGTATCGCTTGTCTTCTGCACATGGTAAAGGTCCTACAATGTCTATATGTACGTGTCGGAGTTTTCCCGCATGTTGTATTCGTGATAAAGGTGATTTAGTGTGCTTGTGAATCTTGTTTTTCTGACATTCTATACATGCACGCGCCCAATTGTCGATATCGTATGCCATGTTAGGCCATGTGAAACGGTTTCTTATTAAACGAATCGTAGCTTTCCTTCCTGGGTGTGCTAGATTGTGCAATTGTGCATATAGTGATTTCCTTAGCTGTTTTGGGATAATTGGCAGTAATTTCCCATTATTTGTTACGCACACTATTACGTGAACCGAATTTTTGTCGATCGGAACTGAAACCACTTCCCAATTTTTGTACCCGTGACGTTCTATTTCCTTAATTTCTTCGTCTTTGCTTTGTATATCTGCAATCTTAGCTGGAGTGATTTCAGCGTCTATTCCATCCATGTCTAACCGACTAAGTGCATCGGCTATGACGTTAGTTTTTCCGCTTACGTGGATGATTTCTGATGTATATTGAGATATAAATTCGCTTTGTTGTATCCTTCTTGGCGAAGTGTGCTTTGAATTAGCTTTGAACAGATATGTTAGTGGTTTGTGATCTGTAACCACTTTAAAATGTCTGCCTTCCAGTAAATGCCTGAAATGTGTTATAGCCTCGTATATCGCTAATAACTCCCTATCGTAAGTTGAGTATCGTTTTTGAGTCTCATTTAACTTTGCTGAGAAAAAACCTAAAGGTTTTTGTTCCTCATTCAATTTTTGCTCCAAAACTGCCCCTATGGCTACGTCGCTGGCGTCAGTGGTAAGTGTTATCTCAGCCTCTTCTTGGGGGTAGCTAAGAGGTATGCATTTTGCGAGATTTGATTTACATTTTTCGAAAATATGTATCAACTCGGGTGTCCAGTTTATTTTCGTTGTATCATTTTTCTTGGGATGTAATTTCAACAATTCGTGTAATCTTGCTAATTCTTCGGCAGCATTTTTATGAAATTTTCTGTAAAAATTAAAAATTCCAAGGACTCGTCGCAATGCTCTAATTGTAGATGGAGGTTTTAAATTTCGTATGAGTTCTCTTCGCTCCTCAGTTGGTTGATATCCTTCCGGTGTTATTTCGTGCCCCAGGAATTTCAACTTTTTTTTCCAAAATTTTGATTTTTCTAACTGCACCATCAGTCCATTCTTATTCAATCTCTTAAAAACTTCTTCGAGATGCTCGTGATGTTCTATTTCGTTACGAGAAAAAATCAAAATGTCGTCCAGATAAACGAATACATAATGCAAGTCCTGAAATATTTGATCCACGAACCGCTGAAATGTTTGAGGAGAATTCCTTAAACCAAATGGCATGCGTCTAAATTCGAACAACTCAAAGGGGGTTGTTATAGCGGTTTTTTGGGCATCGATTTTGTTCATTGGTATATTATGGAAAGCCCGTACCAAATCTATGTTCGAAAATATTTTACTTCCTTCAAGTTTTTGAAACCCGTCGTCTAAATTAGGTATCGGGTATCGATCCGGCACTGTAATGTGGTTTAACATCCTATAGTCTCCACAAATGCGAATAGATTTGCCATCACTTTTGGTCCGAATCAACAAAGGCGAAGACCATGCGGATTTAGAAGGTTTACAGATTCCCAGTTTGATCATGTGCTGTATTTCTTCTTTTGCTGCCTTATATATCTCAGGTCGAAGACGCCGTGTTTTCGCATGCACTGGCGGTCCGATGGTTTCCAGTACATGTGATACCTTGTGCGGAGGAGACTGTATGAATTGAGCTTTCTTTGTGATGTTCGGGAACTGTTGAATCAATTTTTCAATAATATTTATTGGCACAAGAGCTTCGTTGTGGTTAATTATACAAATGCGTGGCTCCTTTGACTCGCGTACTGTTCCTTTTATACTGCCTAGTGTATTTCCGTCCACTAGTTTTGAGTATTTTAGATCAGGTAATAAATGATAGGCTTTTAAAAAATCTGCTCCCAGAATGGGTTTATTAATGTCAGCTATAATAAATTCCCATTCGTAGGGCTTACCTAGTCCCAAATCCAGTACTTGGTTTTTTGATCCGTATGTCGTTATAAGTGACCCGTTCGCAGCATAAAGTGTGACTGATGATCTACCTGGGCTTTTGTCTAAGTATGTTTTAGGAAGTGCTGTAATGTCGGATCCACTGTCGACTAAGTATTCGATGTTTGTTCTCTTTTCCTTTATGAAAAGTCGCGGCGATGCCTGATTTTGTGTTCGGGAAGATGTTGCCGCAATCACTCTTCCCGATATTCGTTTTCCGCTTGTTTATGTTGCCGTTTGCCGAAATGTTTGCAACCTGGCTTACATTTTCGTGCTGCTGTCCCAAACTTGTGATGATAAAAACAAAATCCATTAAAAAGTTCATTAGTATACTTTTGCCCTTGTGGCGAGGCTGGTATGTTGACTCTCTGTTCGCTTCGAATGGCTGCTATTTCAGTACGCAGTTCGTCAAGTTGCTTTACGATGTGGCCGTTGTCGTTGAAACTGATTGCACGGCTTACTTCACTATGTACTATCGAAGAGTTTGAATCGATTGAGCACATGCTTGGTGTAGCAGTGATGTCATATTGGCAATCTGCGAGTTTGGATAATTCGCTTAAATTACTATTGTAGTATATTGCCAGTGTACTTTGCGCCGCTTGCGGTAACTGACCGAACCACAAATGCTTCAGTATGTCTTCAGTGCACGTGCCTTCTGACAACCGGCGCATCTGTTGTAACATGTGTGACGGCCGAACAGCAGAATGAAACCGTGTGTTGTACAACAATTGTTGAATTCGCTTGGGTTGGCTGAGTGTGAAATTTTGCAATACAATGCTTTTTGCTTCACTGTATTTGGTATGACTGCCTGATTTGGCCACATGGCCAATGTAGGTTAGAACCGATGATGGTATAGTTTGTATCAAACTGTAGAACTGATCATCATCACGTAGAATGTTATGACGTTCGAATGCCATTTCTACCAAATCAAACCACAGCGCAACATCGCCAGGAATGAACGGCGGTAGCAATTTCTGGGGGTGCAACGCCATGAATGCACCACCTGTCGTAGTACTATCCAGTGGGAACAAAACACGTGGAACGCACTGGTCGGGTCCTCTCCCGTCAATACCGCGTCCGGCATCTGGACTGCTGCCTCTAACTGCTTCTGCACTCTGTGCGCCGCCAAACCCCATCGCTGCGCGTGCAAGGTTGGGGCTCTCAACCGATCGATTTGTGTTTGTTGGCCACATTGCACTCGAATGTGGCTCTTCTATATTAATTGTAGTTGTTGGACTTTCGTATGACCTCGGGTCCAAGATCCTGGTCACGGCACCACTTTCGGGGATCCTTGTCATTACTACGGCACAATAAAACCCCGATATAAAAATACACGTTTATTTCAATAGTAATCTTAACTCTAACAATTGACCGGAAAAACTGAACTGTCAAATGACAAGTCGCCATCTTTGTAATTCATGATCATACCAAATGCTGCCATATAACTTCCTTTTATGTTAATGGACTGCCACAGATTCATAATCTTAGACCAAACACAACATGGCCAATCCAACAGCGTCTCAGAAGTTAAATTTCGATAGCAACAACCGGATCATAGCGAATTTCAAACAGGGATGGATCCATTGGACATTCGCTGGCGTACTTCGAAACCAGGCTAGCACGCCTGGAAGAACGATCAAAGGCATACGAAGAAATGCATGTTAAAGCCCATGCGGAGTTGAAAGAGGAACGAGATAAGGGACTGCTGACAAAGTACTTTGAGGAGTAAGATCTCGTCCTGGAGGTTCCAATATATAGGTTCCAGTCTGGTTGTTTAGGACAGCCGCAACTATTTACTAGTGGAAATGATAGTTTGCGACTAGAGCGAATCAAATTCCCAATTTTTGACGGAAATTATGGGAATTGGATAACATTCCGTGGCCTATTGCAAGAAATCATTTAGAGAAGCTACAAAACGTAGAGGAGAGTTTCTCTTGAATGAAGAGATTAAGTGGAAATTGGTTCCGCCTGCTAGTCCACATTTTGGTCGACTCTGTGAAACTGGAGTGAAATCGATGAAACGACACTTGGTTCGAGTAATTCGTCAACAACAGTTAACCATCGAAGAGTTATATACACTCTTGGGCCAGATAGAGGCATGTCTCAATTCACGCCCTCTTCGCGAAGTAAGCAACGACCCGGCCGATCTAGCAGCCATTACTCCAGGACACATTTTAACCGAATGCAATTTATTTGAAATACCATTTATTTCATCAAAGAAACACATTAGTCACAAATCGGAAGCCGTCCAGCAAATCCTAAAACGTTATTGGGATAGGTGGAAGCTCGAATATCTTAGCCGAATACAAGAAAACCGAAATGGATGAAGGTACGGCCCAACCTCCGAGTCGGAGATCTTGCCTTCATGAAAGCTAACAACTGTCCGTCAACTCACTGGCCACTCGCAAGAATGACGGATGTACACTCCGGATCTGATGGTATAGTACGCGTCGCCTCTGTCAAATTCCATGGTAGAATAACTAGACGCCCTATTACCAATATCTGTCGTCTACCATTTGCTAACTCAACCCCTGATAATGCAACAGAATAGCCCAAGCAACTATAAAGACAAATAAGAGGAAGAGAAACAAAATCGCTCCAATTGGAGACATATGGTCTGAATATTTGTCAAATAAAGAAAAACCAGAAACATCCCAGTTTTTAAAGTTTTCAAAAAGTCGCCGACCTCAACATTAGCGTACAACCTGCTCCTTTCCTTGTTGGTAGTTTGCTGCGCACTTCCACCAGTGAACTGTAATGTGACTATTACTCAACTAACGATCGGATTTTACATTGAACACTTTGGAACTGGACGAATTCACAACGCAGCGTTTAAAATGCAACTTCAACTACCATGGAACTACTTAAAGCACTATCAGACTACTGTAGAGACTGTCGTGGCCAAATATCGTGGATTTTGCCAAGCCAGCTCAAGTGCTTCAACTGAAATCGGATGTTGGGAATTAGTACAACACTTGGAAGAATTTAGAGATGAGATTATTCACGAAATGGCTCACTTGAGGTTGTTACATAACAGAAAGTGGTGAGGTGTACTGGGAACTCTACTGACAGCAGTTTTTGGCGTGAACGCCTAAGGATACGAGGAGTTCTAAGGTCTGTCTCACAGTTAAAAGAAAATCATTCGTTCCATGGACAGCCAAACCAAATTAATGCTGAAGCCCTCTAAAACCTTAAACAGCACGTCAGGAAGGATCAACACGCAACTAGATCGATTTCAGGTCCACCTCCAAAGAGGTTTAGATCGCATCAATCAGTTGGTACAAAACATTTGACCACAACAAAAACAATATCCATATGTTGGCTATTTCATCCATATGTTGGCAAACAAACAGAGAACTATTTAGACGAAGTCTATCATAAATATTCCAGTCTAATGTCCAGCATATCTTCATGATCAAGCATCTGGGATTGAATTAATACAAACGATGCTCTACAAGCATCAGCCACACTCAAACACTACTTCCAGATCAATTACAGATTACACATCAGTCGATGGAGCCCACTCAATTCAGCTCTGATGACAATAACCTGAAATTTTTGGCGTTTCTTCCTACCCTAGACACGCGCCCTTATGATCTAATAAAACTCCCACCAGTCCCATTCATCGTCAGGAACACCACTTTTGAAGCCTTTGTCATACCGTGAACGATATTGGGCGTGAACTACAACCTAGCAGTATTTCGAAGCTTCAACTAAGGATCTTTCCAAAATCAAGGAAGATACTCTTCACCGGCGAAGAGCTTAGGAGAAACTTCACCTACGCTATTATTATTCTAATAGTCCGTTTTTTTGCACTCTTGGGCAGGGTAAGTTAAGGTAAGGTTAGGTAAGTACATTGAATACAACAACCGCTGCGTGATTGTTGTTGTATTCGATATACTTACCTTAACTTACTCCGCCCAAGAGTGCAAAAAACGCACCTTAAATTATATTTGGTTGCTCTCTCAAAAGAGAGAGATGTAAGGAAAAGAAAACAGCAGTGAGAAGTGAAGCAATTTGTCTGCATCTGAGCGTTAGTAGTAGTGAAGGAAAACTATGGAACCATGGGCAAATTTGACAAACTTATCCTCCGCGAAGTGTTAGCCATGTGTACGATAGAGATAGTAAACCATTTGACACGTTATAACCAAAAGCTCGTTGATCTTAGGCATCGGAGACACCAAATATATGATGTAGTAATTCTCTCGATTTGTTCTAATTATAGATTTTACCTTTGTAGTAAAATTGCTTCACTAAATTTCGCATATGTATACGCTTATTACATTTCCTTAAATCTGTCTGTTCTGAGGTTGCTCTCTTTAAATGGTCGCCTTCTTTACATACAAATTTGACGAAAAATTTAACCTCCTGAAAAACGAGAGGAACATAATAGGGTTACTCTAAAACTGAGCACAGAAAAATATTTCAACTATTTTCCCTGATAACATTTGCTACGAAAGAAAATGAAAGGCTATCCCTGACGACTAAGTTTCTAGAGGATCGATGTTCATGCATAATTGTTAAATAATCGCATTACAATTCTGACTCAGAGCTAATGTTTACTTTTAGAGAAAATAATTGGGAGACAAGAAATAATCATCACAAAAGACAATGTAGACTTCATTTCATTTACTTTTTATCCAACTGCAGGTTGCTCATCAAACAAATGCAAACATTTATTTATCAAACGATAATCAGTTCATGTGTTTATTCATAATTAGAAAACAACTTATAGTCGAGCCTTTAATTAAGAAAGTATTTACACTAGTTTAAACTTATTCGCCTATTAATTTTACAAAACCTTAAGCTACGAGAATTGCATTTCTAATTCGTGTTTGAGACGTTCTTATATTTTAATAAATTATTTACATAAAATAAATATTCATTTCATCATCTTTTTCGTCTTAAGCTTCATTATATTTACAATAAAACTACTAGTTGAAGCTTCAAAATAAATCTACTTGTGTATCTCTACTGCTGTTCTTTTTCCTCGACCCCTTCTTTCATTGACTGAACCTTAGCAACGATTTTCAGAGCCGGTCCCAGTCGTATGCCCATTGTAGTTACGAGATGGTTGTCATTCAGCAGCAATAACGCTTGTCCATCAATTTCTTGGGCAGCAAATTCCTCGGCGTAATCGCCGCAGCCGGGGATATTTTTGATAAACTCACAAACATCCGACACCGTCCACTGTATCATTAAGGGTAAATCTGAGGTGGGTTCACGTTTTTGCACTGTCTCAGTGGCAACTTGCATTTTCTCGGGCGAAACAACCTCTGGCTGCACCACGTTGGTAGTCTTATTCGGCACAGAATCTTCTGCTGGGCTCGTGTTATTTTCGTTGTTTTGCTCGACTGCAGTGTTCTTTGGAGCACGGGAGCAGCTCACTGAGCAGAATCGCTTCTTTTTCAGTTTTGATCGATGCTCGTATTTGCCGCAATGTTCACATGCAACCGAATCCGGTGGAATGGATGCTTGGACAGGTGAATCTTCGATCTTTGGTTTTTTGTCTGTAACATAAGAAAAAGATCATTTGTGAATGTGTCCTGTCTTAAAAATGTAAAAAAAAAATATAAATGAATAAGATTAGCAGGAAGCAGAATAAAACTTACTAAGTGGTTCTGTCAAACTGTCCTTTTCAGCATAACGTTGTCGTGTCACAGCAAACGGTTCGTTTGATTCCTGTATGACAAATCCTTCGATCACATGCGTTAAAACATTGGGTTTGATCATTGCCTTTGGCAAATCTTTCTCCGTTTTAAGGACATTAGTTGATGCTGGCTTCTTGATTTCATCGTTTTGTGGTTGCTTTTGACTCAGTGAATTATCCACGATCGGTTTTTCAGATTTTTCAGCTGCAATTAAAATGGATTTTTAGTATCTTATATTCCAAATAACTTAGACTACAGAAACGGTTTTAGTATCGTTTTTCTGAAAATTTGTTTAAGGTGCATTATAGGATTTAGAATATCATTAAAATATTTTCTTCGAATCAATATCAATAAACATTGCAGTTCGACAATTCAGAGATGGAATTATGTGGTGTGAAGGTAGTACACCCTATCCTATTGATAATACATAATGGAAATGTGCTACTACATAATATGTGTCATGTAAAATAATATCAATTGATGAATTTGCTAGTACATTTCTTACTGCCTGCCCGTTTTGTGTGTGCAAGTGATACCAGTGACCCAATTAAAGAATTTAGAATTTAAAATTAAAGAATTTGAAGTTAAATAAAATTGTGCATGTCCATCAAAATAACACTTTAGTGGGCCGATTATTGATTTATTGTTCGTGCCTATAAATACTTAGTCATCACATTTCTAGCCAATTTGTGCATGTGATACTTGTGACCCAATTAAAGTTGGTTGGCTATCGTGTATTTGTAGCCAAACAGTGATTGTCATTAATTATTAAATATAAACATCAATCCAATATTACCAACTCGAGTGTGGAATCTTTCATAAGACCTATTTTCGTGTCGTATGCCCATGTTTGCCTGCGCAAGTGAATAAAACATTTATACATATTCGCGTAACGATCTTGTTTTTGTTTTTATAAAACACACTAGTGATTTGTGCAAACGTATGTAAAATAAAAAAAAAATTAACTTTTTATAAATTAAATATCTACTATACTATCCAAATTTATTGACTTAATTAACCAACCGACGTGCACTGTGCCCAAACACTTACTCATACTCGTATATTTTACAAACTGTCTAGTGAGTTGTGCAAACCACAATTATGAATCACAAATGCTGTTTGGAAAATTGCACCGCTTACGATAACAAATCAAAGTCGGTTATTTGCAAAGGTTTTTGTCAGCGCAAACTGCATGGATCATGTATGGATGCACCAAGAGATTGGTATTCTAACTACCTCTCTGACCATTTTATATGCTCTGACTGCCAAGACACCAAAGGCTTACTAAGATGTATGTTCGACGACATCAGCAATCGTATTGCTAGCATCAATGCGGATAAAGATGACATCATAGCCAAACAGTTAGCGCAATCGAAAGCTACTGCTGAGAATTTTTCGGAAATGGCAAGTTGTTTTGATGGGCTGGTGCACACAGTCACGAACTTCCACAACAAGCAGAGTATCGAAATGGCAATATCGACACTCGATAGAAAATTGACGACGATTATCTCAAATCAGAAGAAAGGTTGTGTAGATCCACCTTCGCCCCGGAAACACGATACAATCCTAAATAAAGACAAGGATATCGTGGTTGAACTCCTGACAAAAATTTGTGAAAAATTAGATAGCCTCGACAGCGGCTTCAACTACCTTTCCGACAAGTGCAATAAGCTTGCCGAACTTCCATTTGTGAAAGAAGCTCCCAATCCCAACTCAGCTCAACCGGAAACTTACTGTCCTAGGGAGCAGCAGTTAACATCATCAAACAGCACCTCCACACCAACAGTTTCGAAAGTGCCGGAGCGTCCTATTCTTAAATTTGGCACTACGTGGTCTCGTGAAGAGTGGGACAACAGGATCAAGAGGATTGAAAATGTCCAAAAATCCTACAATAATAGCAGTGTCAATTATGAAAGAGCGAAAAGTGCTTACGTAGCAGACGTTTCCACAACAAGTTTTTTTGTTAAAGGTGCTCCTAGTTTCGCCGACGAGGCCTGGCTTTCTAAGGTGTTGAAGAAAGGGCTCAAAATGAAAAATTGTACATGCAAAGAATTACCAGCCCGTTTACGTGGAAACAAGCAAAAATCATTTACTTGCTTCAAATTATCTGTACCAGCTCAATATGCTTGGATATTTCTCAACCACGAGCGTGATGGACATAACTTTTTTACATGGAAAGGAATGAAGTTCAGCCCATGGATTGAAAGAACCAACAAACGAGTCTCCTCCGGACGTCAAAAACCAGCTTTACAACGTAATAAAAATAAGAATACTTATTTAGGTAATTTCTCTGTCCCTCCTTTACTTCCTCAATCCTTACCTTCTCCTAGCTTGCCTAAAATTGCAAAACAAAATATTCCTTCTTTCACTTCAACATCACTCGCATCTCTTTCTACGTCACACGACCCGCTCACTTCCCACAAGATTTCGGGAAAATTCACTTTAAGCAGTAAAACTAAGTCCTCGTCTCCTACTAATTCAAAAGAAAGTCAGCCCTCCAGCAGTTCACAGGTAACTGAATCTCTCGGTGCAATCGATCCCGCGCCCAATACTGCTCATATGCAATTAAAACCTACCGAAGCCGTGTCGAAATCAATATATTCTAATTTTGTTCGTGGCGATGATCTGATACCATCTCAATCTGGTGCAATCATTATGCCAAAAACTTCTGTCAATCGACCATCTTCACCCAAATACCTCGACCCACTTGTACCACCTATCGTAAAGTTGACTGCAACCTCTAAAGATGATCTAGAGAGCAGATACCTCTTGTCTCGTTTCAGAGATCATAAGATTTACGACAATGTCCGTCTTTTCCTTGCATACATGCATGATGCACATGAAACCACCTGTTTTGATGGGAAAACGAAGACTAAGCTCAAAGTTATGATTCAACAAGAGGGTCTTCCCACCGACCTTGAATCTTTAAGAATTATTTTTAATCGCTACCATGAAGAACTTGGAATGTCTCCGGAGCAAGTCAAACGAGATCTTCTGACTTACCGCTCCTATGTCAATTCCAAACATATTTCTCTATTACAAAAATCACGCGACGACCAGAAGAAATATTACTCCTAACAACAAAGTTGCTTCTATTCGCCCAAGGTTTCTCTACCACAATTGCGGTGGTATGAGAAGTAAATTAAACAAGCTTTTTCTTGACGCTAAATCTTGCCATTTTAATATACTAACGATCACTGAAACGTGGTTGAACGACTCACATATAAACGAAGAAATTCTTGACACTGATTGGACCATCTATAGAACCGATCGCGACTACCTTTATACTGGAGTTTCAAGAGGAGGCGGTGTACTTATTGCGATTCGCAATATCCTCTCAAGTGAACTTGTTGTGACCAGTTCTTACAAACTTTTTGAACACAAATTCGTCAGAGTCTTATTCGACAAGCATTACCTCTATATTGGTATCGTTTATATCCCACCTCATTCTGATGAAACTACTTACATGGACGTTTGTGACTTGATATCTTCAGTAACAGCTTCCCTACATGACGATGGGGGACTTCAACCGTCCAAAAATCAGTTTCGTTCTCGACGAAAATGATGACCGTCTCCTTCCAATCAACTTTTCTGACTCCATTGACTTCAACCTTATAAGTACGTTCTATGGCAACGATTTACAGCAAATAATTCCTATCCCTAACCAAAATGGCAATTGGTTAGATCTTATTTTTACTAACTTTTATGACGAAGTGGTGGTTAGCCCAACTATTGACGCCGAGAATCTTTTCTCAAACACTCTCCATCACTCCGCTTTTACAGTTGAGCTTTCCGCTACAAATATTTCTTTCACCCAATCGTACAATAATGAAATTGTATATGATTTTCAAAATGCTGACTACTTAAGCATTAGAAACTATTTGGACACAGTTGACTGGACAATTTCTCTTTCATTATTAGATTTAGATGAATCAGTGTCTTCCTTTTATAAAATAATTTTCAATGCCATTCACTTATTCGTACCGAAGCTGAAGAAAAAAAACAAACTCTCAGAGCCTTGGCTCGACAATAATTTAAGGCGTCTCAGAAACCGTAGAAATAAATTATATAAAGCAATTAAAAATGAAAACTTGCTCAATGAGGGTCTAATCAGATTATACGATCAGCTATCCAACGAATTTTCCATCAAATCCCGCGAAGCGTATGAGTTCTATGTTAACTCAATGGGGGAAAAAATCATTAGTGATCCCAGGAAGTTTTACGATTTCGTTAACTTGAAACGTAAAACAACCGGCTATCCCTGTTCGATGTCCCGTGGTAACATGGTTTCTTCCTGCCCACAAGCCATTTGTAACTTTTTTGCTGATCACTTTCAAAATTCTTTTTGCTCGCCAATAACGTCCACTTCTACTATGTCTGCAAGAATCACCACGAGACCTCTTATCGCCGGGTTTGTTCTTACACAAGAGGCTATTATTGAAGCTATTCATCAACTAAAGATCGGCAAAGGACCAGGCCCTGATTTGGTTTCTCCTTCCTTCGTCGTGCAATTTGCTGACCAATTGATCACACCTTTGCACATGATTTTCAATAAATCCCTCTCCATAGGTGTTTTTCCATCTCTCTGGAAATCTTCATACCTTACGCCTATTTTCAAAAGTGGTGATAAACGATCAGTCGATAACTATCGGGGGATTGCTATTCTATCTGTTATCCCCAAACTTTTTGAGAAGTTAGTTTGTGAAAAACTTACTCGCATAATCGACCCTCTTTTAAATGAGCAACAACATGGATTTCGTAAGGGTAGATCGACTTCTACTAATCTCATGATCCTGGTCTCTGATGTGCTCTGTGAAATGGAAAAAGGAAGTCAAATTGACGCAGTCTATACGGACTTTAGTAAGGCTTTCGACCGGGTTGACCATCAAACTCTAATATACAAGCTTCGCAACTTCGGTATATCAGGGTCTCTTCTTGATTGGCTCCAGTCTTATCTTCGCGATCGAACTCAGCTTGTTAAATTCCAGGGCCACTTATCTAAAAGAGTTTTCGCATCTTCTGGAGTACCGCAAGGCAGTCATCTAGGTCCCCTGCTTTTTAACATCTTCATTTCTGATCTTTCTGAGACATTGCTTGGTATACCCCATCTCTTTTATGCAGACGATTTAAAAATTTACCACAGCGTAAACACGCAATCTGACGCAATTCTTCTACAATCAAAGCTTCAATCTCTCGAACAGTGGTGCAATGAGAATCATTTGAATCTTAACATTAACAAGTGTCATGTAATAAGCTTTTCCCGTAAGAATACGATCAAAAAGTATTCTTACTGCCTTAACAACACCATATTGAATAGGGTTGATCATATTCAAGATCTCGGGGTAGTATTGGACAACAAGATGCGGTTCAATCTCCACTATGACAAAATCCTTGCCAGGGCTAATAAACAGCTCGGATTCATTAAGAGACGTGCTAAAGAGTTCAAGAATATATGGGTTACCAAGTCATTATATATCACTCTGGTGCGTCCTTTATTGGAGTATGCCTGCATAATATGGAACCCAGTTTTTGAGCTACATAGTGAGAGAGTAGAATCTGTTCAGAAACAGTTTTTACTTTTCGCTTTGAGGGACCTTTATGATCCAAAAGACTTCCAACATCTTCCTTCTTACAAAACCAGACTGAGCCTACTTAATTTAATGCCTCTCTCTTCTAGAAGAACACTGTTAAGTGCATGCCTAACCTTTGATATTATAAGTGGTGCAGTCAATGTTGAAGCTCTCTCCAACAAAATTATTTTCAACGACCAACCAAGACGCACTAGGCATGCAACTCTGCTCAAGGAGTTCAATCACCACACTAACTATGCATATAACGAGCCCATAAATAGGTGCTGTAGAATTTTCAACTCTATAAGCAGCAACTACGCTTCGGGGATCTCTAAACACACTTTTAGAACAAACTTATTAAAGACCCTATCAACATCCTAATCCCACTTAATTTGCCCATCAATTTAGCTAAAATCAAAATAAAATATATTAAAGTAAAGTAAAGTAACTAAAATAAAAGTTGTGTTGTATTTTGTTTTCTACTGTGTTGGAAAATTTGTATGTAATTGTTATGTTGTTATATTGAATTGTTAATGTATGTTGCCTTGTTTGGTAAATAAATTAAATATTAAAAAGATTATTAATGGGTTGACTACCATGGCGAGCGTGTAGGACCACCTGAAAACCTTTCTTGTACGCCCTTTTCTTGTAACTTTTTTTGTACGCCCAGTTTTTCTTGTACGCCCTTGCAAAGGATATTGCGAATTGACACTTTCGCCTTTATCTTTAGTTTGCTATAGCAGAATGAGACGTCAGACTATTATCCAAACAAAAACATGGCAAATACACGGCTGATTGAGACGTAAGTGCAACATCAGTCACAGCATACTCACAAAATGGGAACATCGCCATATGACCAGAAGCATCCACTGACTAAAAAAGGCTCAAAAAGATAGAACTCTACTTGGGGAAATGTTGGTGAGAAAGTAGGGGAGAGCAGAAAGACCGCAAAAGGAGTGGTTGGTAGCGAAATCGGGAACCGCGAAATTGCGACAGCGCGAAATTGCAGAACTTAATACGGGCCAGCGTATCACCAGAAGCCAGGGCGACGTGAAAGTTCCCCATCCCCTCTCCCTTCCCTAATATACGGAAATAGAGAAGAGCCGCGGTAGAACTGGATGAAGCGCCAACATCCGCCCGAGTGAATGACAGGCATTCGGAGACACGCTTAGCTCACTGAAGAACTTAGCCAACTTTGCAAGTGCAATGGAGTGGCACCACCCACCGGAATCACTCGCAGGCCGCGCATATTCTAGATTTTATCGAGGTGTGATTTGTAGGTGCTGAATGTGAGTTCGACACCAAAATTCCGAAGGCCCGAATTCAGCGGATCCATTCCAGGTGTCACCATGGCATCGGCTGAATGTGAGTTCGACACCAAAATTCCGAAGGCCCGAATTCAGCGGATCCATTCCAGGTGTCACCATGGCATCGGCAAGACTGGCGGCACTCCTCACAGATTGGAGAGCAATAGAAAATTGCAGATCCAAATCACATCAGCTTCCAAATCGTATTGAGATGGCAAATACGACCGCTCTAAGTAACTGGGCTGGAATGCCGCGTAGCATAAAAGAGACAAGATGGTCACATCGTCTACTAACACCTAGCCCCCAGTGACACGAGCAGCACTAGAGGCCACTGCTGACAGCACCAATGGGCGGTTTCATAGGGCGTGTGAGGCTTCAATGCACAAACGGAAGCCCTTTCGTAGAAAACAGCATGCATACTGGCGGAACAATCAAATCGCCGAAGTGTGACGCATCGCTTTGATGTGCAGGCATAGGAAGACAATAGAATCCCAGTTAAGCACTCTGAATAGAGACATAATAAAGCTTTGCAACGTCCTATTGAAGATCCAACAACTTAAGCTGTAGTCTCTAAAAAGCTCGGATGGTAACTTTACCAAATCCAAAAAGGAGTCTCTGAAGAATTTACTTGGGACTAACTATTCGAACGCACCGGTGAATAAAACGCAGAAGGCATCTGTACTTCTCACCATACCTCGTGCTCTTCACAGCGGTAGGAAAAGCAGGTACACAGCTAGATGTCCTTTGAAAACTTCAAATTGACGGATCTGAATAGCATTCATCCGTTTATGCTAAGGGAGGGCCTGGCCGTGCAATGTGCTCCATCGCCTTAACAACATGTTAAGGTAGTCTTTTTACTTTGACCGAATAGAGACGATTAATCAGATCCAAAGGACTGTAAACCAATCAGCGTAACTCCATTTATGCTGGAATGCCTGGAGAGGCTTGAGGTGTGAGGCTCATTGGGTCTGAAACCTCATGTAGTTATATGGAGTTATATGTAACAATTATAAGGCCGCATCTGTGGTGTGGTTGGCTATTGTGAAACTATTTTATGCTCGCAAGACGTTAGGTACGCTGCTATGGACTGTGTACCTGCATATCGGTGGTGCCATGATTACTACTGCTGGCGCGGCCCTTGATGCACTTCTTAATCTGCCTTCACTCGACTTTCAAAGTCAGAGTTTGGCAATGAGATCTGCCCGCAAGCTAACTTGACTTATACGTAGGAAACGACTATGTGGAGCACTGATCTATTAGAGGTTCAATGCTCGAGATTTTTCGGCTTCTTGGGATGCCTTCTGACCCTTGAGTGCCCTTACTCGACTTCGGGAGTAGTTATGAAAGTAATTTTCTTGAGCAGATATGACTGGACATTCTTCAGGAACGACTCGAAGACTGATTTGGAGCTGCTTTATTTCTGCATTCATTGAATGACAGGTGGCCTTGTTTTCTCGACAGAAATATTCTAAGAGTGCACGATTGAACTCTGTCTTTTCATTATTATTATTGTTTTTGGCCAAAAAAATATAAGGTGCATTTTATTGCACTCTTGGGCAGGGCAATCAATGCACGATTGTTGTTGTATTCAATGTACTTACCTAAACTTACCTTAACTTACTCTGCCCAAGAGTGCAAAAAAACGCACCTTATAAAGAAATTAAAGTATATTAGGCGCGTTTTTTTGCTCCTCTATCCAGCGGAGAGTAGAATGAGAGTAGAGTAGACGCATTGAAAACAACAACACTCCTACACCAGTGAATTCACTGGTGTAGGAGTGTTGTTGTTGTTTTCAATGCGTCTACTCTACTCTCATTCTACTCTCCGCTGGATAGAGGAGCAAAAAAACGCGCCTATTGTAGCCATATCAAAAACAAAACTTACCAGAATTGTCAGCATCTGACGCAGATGTTGTGTCCATAGGCTCCGGAGCACTTGATTCAAAACTGTTTCCAACTGTGGTTGTCAGTGAAGAGTTTGCTTCGGTTTTCACACAATCTGTGTTGAGCGGTGTCGTTTCTGTAGTCGCATTGCTTTCACTCGCTTCAGTCGCAGTACTATTTACATTTGCAGCCGTCGAGCTTAGCTCATTGGATGATGTTGTCATTGATTGAAGTCCTTCCGAAACCTTGTGTTCTTTAACTGGTGTTGTCGTCGTGCTTCCGTTACTTATTGGCGTTGAAAGAGCAGTCGTAGTAAATGTTGTCATAGCCAAAAGCGGATTTTGAGGCGATTGCAGGGTCACTGGTGTTTGGGGCGATGAAAGAGCATTTCCGACCACATTTGAATGAGGACTGCTAAGACCATTCATTTGTGCTGTTGCTTGTGTGGTGAGAATGGTGTTTGACTGGGCCGATGGAGATGAATGAACAATAGAAACTGTGGTAGCTTGTCGATCCATTGGCTGGGTCATACTGACTTTCGGTTGGAAATTGATATGCTGGATGCCGGTGGAAACGGAAACCGGAACATTTGTCACAACGACTTGCGGCGTTTTATGCTGCTGCTGAAGCTGCTGTTGTTGATGCTGCGCTTGCTGTTGAGCTTGTTGCTGCGCCTGTTGTTGCGCCTGATGCTGAGCTTGCTGCTGTGCCTGATGCTGCGCTTGCTGTTGAGCTTGTTGCTGGGCCTGTTGTTGTGCTTGCTGCTGAGCCTGTTGTTGTGCTTGCTGTTGAGCCTGCTGATGTGCTTGCTGTTGAGCCTGTTGCTGGGCTTGCTGCTGTGCTTGTTGCTGTGCTTGCTGCTGCTGCTGCTGTTGTTGTTGTTGAGCAGCAGCGTGTGCTTGAGCCTGTTGTTGAAGTTGCTGCTGTTGAGCTTGCTGTTGTGCAACTTGCGCTTGCTGATGTTGAACGAGCTGCTGCTGCGTCACTTGTGGTTGTTGCTGAACCACAATTTGATGGATAATGCCCTGTTGCTGCTGGTGCTGCTGCAAGACTTGATTTTGGGCTTGGTGTTGCTGCTGAATAAGTTGGTTTTGGATTTGCTGCTGTTGCTGCTGCTGCGTGATGAACTGTGTTTGTGCCGTTTGAAGGGAATTTTGATGCTGAAGTTGCTGGTTTTGTTGCAACTGAATATGTTGCGCAATCTGTTGTTGCAGTAACTGCTGATTCGTTGCCGATTGTGGCATAAGAATTTGCTGTTGTTGCTGCAAAATGAAAAGAATTGTTAAAGCAACAAATATGCAAATAAAATCAGTAACTAGCGTATTTATGCAGACGTAACTTTATTTGCAGAAAGCATTGACAATTGATTTGGTGTAATTCACTTACTACGAAATTAATATACCCGTTTCGAGAGATTTAACAAGAATATTAAAATTGGAAGCAGCTCAGGACAAAGCCGAATTCGCGTTTATTCAAGAAAATTAAATTGAAGACACTTCAAGTGACAGCTTATTGATGAAATTATAAGCAGGGAAAAGTCGTCGTAATTGTTAACATAATACGGAGATCTTGCGGGGGTGTGTTCAATGTGCAAGCACTGAAAGTGAAAACCTCCAAATCAACGAGTATCTTGAAAAATTTTAGTTTTTTTTTTAAAAAAAAACAAGTTATTCATATACGTATAAATCTTAAGCTTTTTCTACACAGCCAAAGTAAGAACGTCAATTTGCCTATGATTTTAGCATCAGAAACTTCTGTTCACGGGAACTTACGACTTGATAATCAGGGTGGTGTTCAATGTGCATGCTATAGCTGCTATTAGCTGCTAATTTAGCAGCTCTGGCTGTCCAATGTCATTTGACAGTCGGGCTGTCCAAGATTCCGGAATAGCTGCTAAGGTAGCAGCTATTCGCTGCTCGTAGTCTGGAGGATAGCTAGAAAGTAGCTAAGGCAAAATGGCCGTGCGTACACAACTGACATGCAGTTTAAACGTAATTTTCAATTGGAAATTGAAATGAAAAGAAGTTTTTGCGCTTTTGTGACACAGGAGATGAGGAATAAATTTGAAAATAGTGACAGCATAAATTAAATACAGGCTTTTAAACACTTAAACTCAACTCGATTTTTAAATTGGCTTGTACACAGCGCAGCTCATCTTGAGTTTTTAGAAGGCGAGCATGAAGCGTAAAAGGCCGGGTGCACTGATTCCTGTATTATCAAATTTTCAACGATTATTTTTTGCTCTTTTTCTCATATATGGCGTCAAAAGCCGGAAATAAGTGATAGGTATTAAATATGTTAGGAAAATGTTAATGGATTGTGCAGCTGTATGTTGAAAGCTCTTAAATTTCATACAGTTTTCAAAGTGCAATGGAAGTATTGAACTGATCCACGAAAATGCAAAAATTACAATAAAAAAATTGAAACAAAATGATTTTTGAATTTCCTGTGTAAAGGCTGACCTTCGTAGCAGCTCTTGGTTGTCCAACATCCATAGCTGCTTCACCTAGCTACTGCGAATTTTGACACTTGCTAAAGTGATGCTATGCTATGCTTTTGGAGCAGCTATAGCATGCACATTGAACACACCCCGGAATGACTACTGACTACGACTTGCGTATGATACTGAATTGTTGACACAATATGTGAAGGGCGACTTTGGAGGCGATACAGACATGAGTTGTACAATATCTATCTAGAAGCAGATATAGTCACAAAAATAAAGCTCAGTAGGCCTTCTCGAAAAAACCCTTTGCGGTAGATTTAATGGCAATCGACAGCGGGGGTGACCCTGTTTGCGCTGGAGGGATTGCATTGACCAACACGATCGGAGCTTCGGTGTGCCTAATTGGATGATATCAGGTAGCGATCGGGGCTGGTGGGAAAAAATTGTCATGTCCAGCCCCCAGTTGTGGTGCCGATGATGATGATAAAATGAGAACGCTATTACTGTTCATCAATAATTGACCAAAATGTTCAACAATATATTTTACGGTGTAAAAGCAACACAACATTTTTTGAGAAATAATATTAATTTTGCTTCTTTGCCTATGGGCTTGATGATCGTATCTGCAAATATTTTTCAATTTTCCTACCACTTGAATCGTCTTATATGGTGGTCTTTTACCAGTTCTGCAGCAAGCTTTAGGCTTTCAAAATTAGTATTAAAAAATTTGTTACTACGACTTCACCATCGGTGTAATTGTGACTGAGCGAAGTTTTCAGATTCGCTGATGTTCAATTGCAATATTTAGTATTTTGATTATTTTTTTTGCCCGACTGATTTTAGGTTTTTTTTTTTATACCTCCTTCACTCCACTCTCTCCATCACTCAATATGCACGGTCCGTGTGCATCACAAAATCATCACTAAGTAATTATTCCTAGTATTTCCCAGACAATTGGTGTGTTGGTATAAGGGATAGTACCATCTTGCTTTTTATAGTTAGTACTTTAGGTCATATTGTGTACATTTTATTTGTCATCAAGACGTGCGTCCAGAGAAAAGTTTACAAAAAACTCTGGATTTCATTAGCAGTGTGCTCTTTCGATGTACATCTTTAGATTTTCTTTAAACTTTACTAAGTTTTCCGAATGTTTAACCGAATTAGGCAGTGTGTTAAAAAATTGTATTGCTTCCTGTACAGGGTCGGTCTTCATTCTTTCCGTCCTTGGAGTTTTCACTGATAAATTACCCGCATTTCTTGTTGGAATATTGGTGGACTCACCAACAGTTCGAAGGATGTTCGGACATTTGAGCTGTTTCGTTAAAATCTTATAAATCAATTTACCTCGTTCAAGCAGTATAAGTTTGTTGATATTTAGAAGCCCAGTTCTAACATATACCGCTGAAGTCGAGGTAAGTGTGGGCATTTTATGAATTGTTTTGATAGCTTTGGTCATAAGTCTTCCAATAAGCTCAATGTTGTGTTTGGAAGTCTGACTCCACAACAATACTCCATATGTGATTAAGGAAACAATGTACGCATGGTAAATGGTAAGCTTGGTTTGTAAAGGTATAAATTCAAACCTTTTTATTACCTAATACATCGATTTCTGTTATTGTAGCTGATTTCTATTATTAATACGCCGATTTCTATTATTGTAGTTGTGATCGCAATATTTAAACAAAAAGTATAATATCGCGTAAAGTATAATATCGATAAGTGAAAGGGAGATCTGAAAATCCGAAAGGAATATTCAACGACTGATGCCACATCAGCAATGATTTTGATACTAGCTACGACGGAGGTACACCGCAGCGCGAGACCGGTCGGGCTGCTGATGACGCTAGATGCCCAAAATCCTTTCAATTTGAGCCCTCGATTAAAATTTTAGCATTCTTAACTATTGCTTGATATTATATGATACGCGACTATCTTAGGAACCGATTGATGCTGTCCAATGCCGATGAAGGAATTCGGAGGCAATTCAACACGCTGACCAAACGTAGGATACCAGCTATTGTGCCGATTGCAGTGGGCGCCGCAGATCTCCAGATGAATAAATTGGTAAGGTACCTGTGAGTGACGATGGACACTGCTGGGACCGCATTCATAAACTATGTGATAGTGCTCTGAGAGCCATCGGCACGCTGAACAGGTAGATGGCTAAAGTCGGTGGAACCAGCGAAACGAAGGCTGCTCACGGCAACAGCCAATCATCTCGCTGTACGGGGAGGAAAATTGAGCCAGCACCGTAAAATAAGTTTGGAGCGAGCGTCCAATGAAGAGATGCCTTGCGTATTGCCTGTATCTGTCGGAAAATACCGTGTTGGTGATGTCATGATAGATCTACTAGGATCTTAGATCTACTACGTAGGGAAAGGTACCTCACATGCTCTGGGTAGGATGGAAACGGATATTTACCGCACGAACGTACGCGATCCATCCACCTTTGACAAGAAGCAAAGGTCGCTGGACGGTGAGAGTGATAGGTCTTGTTAACAACGAAACAATGAGTTTAGAAAAAAGAGCCCGCACGATACTCTTGGAACCATGAGACAAGATATAAGTGGACAGCGCATCTAATCTAAAATGTTAAAGCCCTGATTGGAAAGAAAGCATGGTGAGATCGTTGAGTAATTAACCCGATTCCACAGCGGACACGAGCATTTTCGATATTCAATGTCTAAACTGCCCAGGACTCGACGACGACGTCGGACACATATTTTCTGCCAATGTGGGCGCATCTACACAGCTAGCGACGAATATTACTCAATTCTGTTGACTCAATAGCGGAGACTGTGCTGCTAGAAGAGACGATCTGAAGCAAGATAGCGTAGTATGTACAGGTTATATTGCGAGCAAAGAAAGCTGATCACGATTGGTCCTATTACTTTATAGAGAAAAGGGAGCGGGATAAAGTAATGTGAAAAACGGTTTCGGGCTAAGTTCCGGGTGTGAGAAAGGGATGTTTTAATTTGAAGTCTAAGTCGGAGAGTGTGTAAATGCATTCCATCGCCCCTTAAACAAATTACACAAACACTAGCTTGTACGAAAAAGCATAAGGCAATCAGTGCTTCCACTCTCAGGAAAACAAGCGCATCAAAAATTTCTGAAATGCGTATCAAAATAAAAAAAAAGCATATGAAACACACAAACTGCTCTTATGCAAGCACGAATTCATGAAACTGACTTCATGAAAAGTGAACCAAATAGTTCATTTATAAATATTTGCCCACTCATTAAATTTACAATTAAAAACAAAAGGAAGTTCATAGAATGAATAAGTAATTTCCACAATGTGAAATTTTAGTAATTTTAGTTTCCATAATGTGGAAATAGCCTAATTTCGTGATAGAAAAAACGATGAGTATGCTTAGAAAAAAATATTTCTTATGGAAGTAGCAATAAGTAAAATCGTATCAAAATGAAGAGGTGGCGAAACAGAGTGTCAAAAGTTTCACAAAATAAAAATCGTACCATATTTGCACGATGATATCAAAATGGTGGCCCTGGAGGCAATATCAAATTGTACAACGTTACTAATTTCAAAGGATAATATCTTATATCATTTATATATATATCATTTATTCTTACTTGCTGTATTATAGCCTGCTGCTGGTGTTGTTGTTGCTGTTGTTGTTGTTTTATTTGCTGCATTTGCACATTTTGCTGCTTTTCAGCTTGACTTTGCTGCGGCTGCGACGACATTACCACCATCCTTAAAAAGCACATGCAAGATAAAATGTTAAGAACATCAAATTACAAAGAAAACATATCTGAAGAAAACTTACTTGCTTCCAATCGGCGTTTCTACCAAATGCATTGTTGTTTTCTGTTGCTGATTTTGCTGGATTGGTGTCAGTCCGGTTTTGGTTTGATTCGAAGCATCAGTTTTTAGACCAGGAAGTGCAGGACGAACAGCTTGTTGTTTGTTTCGCATTTTATTTTGTTTCTGGTTCATGATTGTTTGATTTTGGGCGGTTTGTGTTGAAACCGAACTGGCCGGACGTAACGGTGGTCCATTTTGAGGTAGGATTGGTGGCGCACGAACCTGCTGTTTAGGTGCCAACGATTCGATTTGTGGTCGAGTCTTTTGAATATTCTGCGGAACTTGCAGTGGTACTGAGGTTTCTAGAATAAAGTAAATAAGTGATTAGTATAATTCAAATAGTGGTCGAAACGGAGGGAAAACTGTTGTTGATTTAACAGTAAAGATACAATGTGATGCTCATCTGACGAAATTTGAAGCAGAATTGGCGTACTATGCACTCTGCGGAATTAGAGGTAAAAACTGTGTCGCTTCTTAGTTTTGAATAGTATAAGAAATTAACTTTGATACCAAGGCCAAACAGAACGACTTAGTTTGCACAAGTCTACGAACTATTTTGGTATTAAATGCAAAAAAAGAACGACTGCTGAAGTAGTGGCGACTGCTGAAAGAACGACTGCTGAAGCGAAATTGATGTTTTGTGAGAAATTTCCAAAATTTAGTCTAGGGATTTGCTTTTAAAAAAAAGAAAAAGCAACGAACAAAGTGCGCATTTCCTTATTATCAAGTAAAAGGGGACAGTAAAACAATTTCAAAGTAATATCAGTGTTGACGGAAAACTACAAGTAGTCGAGCAATAGTCATTCCATAAAGAGGAAGAAAAACCTTGGAGGATTTTTTGTATAAAAAAGGTCACCTATTGGAAATATGGTGTAGTTGATAAGGAAAAAGTAAGGATGAAAAGGTTTAAGACGCGCGCATGTCTCCTAAGACTCACGCGAAAAAGCGGAAAAGAGAAAAAGAAACCACTGACGCTGAAGACGCCGAGTCATCCAACAAAATCTAAAGCTGTTATTCGGGAGGTAGCGTTCCAAATCACAGAATCCTTTCTGGTAGTTTAATTCTTATCACAAACAATTCCTTTTAGGTAGTCATTTAATTATCTGAGCGTCAGCTGCTGTACTAGTAAATTTCAGGTCACTTGAAAATTCGCATAAGATGTGTTTATAGGAGAATAATAATTGCAAAAAAGAAGTCAGATAATTAATTAACGGGGTTTGTAGGTCAGCCATTTATACAAACCCGCTAAAAAATGATTGATGCAAAGTAAATTCAAGATCGTTGAAACTAATACAACCAACTCTTTATATCATTAAAATTATGAAAACAATCTTAAGCTATTCTTTCGACGACGAGGAAATGGGTTCGTTTGGAGCTAGTGAAGTGATTCACCCTTAATCCACTTTTCGCTGAGAGCGATCTTGCGCTCAGCTACATTGGGTACTTAGATTTAGTCAGTGTGCAAATGGTTTACACTAGCTAGTGATTTTTCTGAGGTGTGGGTATTTTTCGTGTGCCCTGCTCGGGAATCTGAGAATATCCATGGTTATATTAGTATATCGCTTTACTTTGTCGAATAGCTTTAAAGCTTTGTCGCGTATGTATTTTTGTACTGTTTCGATCCTAAATTCCTTATGTATGTCCACGTTTCTAATATACCATAGAATTCGGAAAATTCTCCGCAGGCATGAAGGAGTCTATTGCAGGTGCTACGTTTGCTTTGTATGTGTGTCGTCCAAGTTAGCCGGTCGTCGAAAGAGAGTCCTAAGTACTTGACCGTCCGCTGTCATTCAATCTGTTGTTTATTCATAGCCAGTTTTCGTGGTGTCTGTCTCCTCTTCCGAATATTGCCTGGGTTTTGTCTGAGTTGATCTTAGTCTTCCATTTGTGAAATAACCATAGAAGGTATTAATGGAGAATTGCAGGTTTGAAGTAACGGCTTCTGCTTACCAGGAAGTGTGGAAAATGCACGTGTCATCGGCGAAAAATGATAGCTTAGCTGCGGGAAGTTTAGGGATGAATGCTTGTATATATTATAGAATAGAGGAGATAATGGAGATACTTGGAAATTAGTCCTGCATGCCAGACTTTGTCGAAGGTCTTTTCTATGTCGAACATAGCTAACCAGGTCGTTAAGCCCTGTTTGGATACCACTCTTGCTAGCTGGACTTCTGTAGAGTGAAATGGCTTGAAACCAAACTGCTCTTCCGAAAGAATGTTGTTCTCGGAGAAAGGGGAATGCGCTCGGCCAATTGAGTTATTGATGATAGGAGGCTGATTGGGCTCCAGTTTTGAGGGAATGTTAAATTTTTACCAGTTTCGGTAGAACGATGATGGCTGCTTTCCATGCATCTGGATACTTCACCAGACGGAGTATGGCGTTGATTATGTCCGTTATGTTTTGTAGTATGTTGTCCGGTAGGTATGTATAGCAAATATTGGTAACGCTGTCTATCCCAAGGTGATTATCGTCGTTTTAGTCCGTTCACCAAAATCTTCATTTCCCCTAGGTCAGCAGACATTAACGGTCCTGCCTCCCGAGGTTCAAAACGGAGATATGCGGCCGCTCATTTCTTGGTACACTAGGTCGGCCTCGGATGAGATGTTATCTTGGGATTGTGTCTCCAAGAATTTTTCAAAGGCATTAGCTTTATCTGCATTGTTGTATTTTAGGCCTTGAGTGCCGCAGATTTGGCATTAAAAGTTTGCTTTTGGTCTTAAAGTATCGAAACAATCGCCATAGGGTGGTATCCCCAGGGTCGATGCTTTGCATCAAACTATCCCACTCCTCATTCTGGTGTTGGGATATCTGAGAACGTATGTAGTCGGTTTGTTTCCCGCTTTGTTCAAAGCTCAACTGTGCCTCCAGCTCTTTCTTCTCCGAGTTGGTCCCTTCTCCGTATAAGTAACTTAATCGACTTAGGGAATTCATAAGGATTGTTTTCATACCTTACCGGAATTATGATCGTCCTCTTTTGCCTGCTTTATAACATTAGTTAGGAGATCTATTGATTCCTCTAAGTCGCTAGCCGTTTCGGGTGTTTCTACGATGACTACTTCAGCTATTCTTTCAATGGGGGTAAGAACGTCAGCGGAGGGCATGTAAATGCTGAGCTGGCATTTAATCTGATTATTGTGCGATTTAATTATTGATCTAACAGATGATCTTTTCCCCTCCATATTAATAGCTGACGTAAATTTTTACTCGATATACTGTTTAAATAATCATTTCTAGAAATTTCTTGTGACTTAAAACCAATTTAGACTAAAATTTATGGTTAATTTTTAGGCAAGCAAGCGAAAATCTTATAGTATTCCATTTTTTGATATTAGTAGGTGTTTTGCTCACACTATTTTTCAAGGGCTAGCAGTTTTGATTGGAGGAATTCCAAGTATGATTTCGATTGAGTGCTTTGTTACATCTTTAGATCATCCGCATATAAGAAGTGTGGAATGTTTGATAAAACTTCTGATGGATCCGAAATAAACAGGTTGAACAGATCGAGGTCAAGGTGACTGTCTTGTGGTATTCCCCAGGAAACAAGAATCAATTGTAAATAAGCCGCATTGAAGAGGCTCAATTTGATTGAGTCACTATATGCACTTGTTTGCTTCATTTGCACAATGGAAAACTTTTACAAATGGAAATTAATTATTTGAACCGAGATGCGTACGTCAGGTAAAAACAGAAATAGAAGAATTTATAAATAAGCAAAACAGTTCTGCAGCGATCAGCACAATGGCCAATTTATCATTTTAATTGAGATCCGGCGCGAGCAAAGCACTACTTCACACTTTGACGGTTAATGTATTATTATAGAGGCTAGCCTTAGCCAGATTGGCTTAATGGATTGTGAAGCGCTAACTTCATGTACGCAGGGAGGAAATTACGTGAAAAATGAAAATTTAGGACCAGCTCACGAAACAACTAGTTTAGTCCATGGTGACGATACTCAGGACCAGATGAATCTTACATAAACCTATTTGAAATGAAGTCTTATAAAAATTGAAATAAAAATATTTACGTGTTTCGAAAAAGAGTTTCAATAGTTCATATAGCCTAGTAGGAAGAGCAATGGCTCCTGGCGTGTAGGGTCCCAGGTTCGAATCCAGATACAGACGGGGCACCGCAACCCAGCTTCGAGTTGACCAAGCTCTGAATAGATATCGAAGTCAAATCAGGAGAAAATGGAGGCGTGAAACTATCATTTCACATTCGTAAAAGTCTCGATCAGAAAAATTGAGTTTCTACCTCCACTAAGTTTGCTATGAGTTTTCGTGCTCCAAACGTCCCATAGAATTCTGAAGATTTTCTTAATAGCGATATTTTGAAGGACCTGCAATTTTTTTAGTGTCTTGTACGACTTATAAAAGGCAGTACTGTCTTATAACATTAGTCATATTATCTGCTTGTAATGTAGTTTATCATATTTATCTGTTCTGGTCATTGATTGAAGTCTACATAGTATGACATTAATTGTTTTTCTTTTGTTTTCTTCGTGTGAGGACCGTGAGTCTGTTGATAAATGTCAGTGCTTGGTATTTGGGTGTCCGTTGCCATTCGATCGTCTGGATTTCGACGCGAAGTTTGGGTGATTGTTGTTTGTTTTGTCTGGCTACGAAGATAACTTGCGTTGTCTCAGCATTTATTTTAATTTTCCACTTCTTTCCACAGTTTTGAAGGTATATGTAACCTCTGCTTGCTTTGGGTACAGTGGGTAAAGTACTTTGTAAAGTACTTTGGGTAAAGTACACATTGGTCATGAACGTGCAAAATAATTTTTACATTGGGAATATCTACCATGAATAAACTATACAATATTAGGGAAATTGGTGATACCAGCTAGACTCCAGTTTCTATTATCTAGATGGTGGAGATGTGGTTGTAGAGTCTAACACAGAACGTTCTACACTGGAGAAAATATGCAATACAGTTGCCTAAAGAGTAGGATTGTAAATGCGTGCATTTTGAAAAATTTTCCAGCATTCCAGACATCGAAAAGTCCACTGCGTATATGCCCACAGCACTTCGATCAGCTGTCGGAAAATCTTGGACATCAAAGAGCATGACGTCCATGTCGGCACTGTGCTGCAGCTAGGAATGTTAATTCTCTAAAAAAATGATTTTTTTGTGAAAAGGTAATTTGAGAATAGTAAAAGTAATTATAGCTAGGTATGGTTCTGATATCTATGTCAAAAATGGCATGCAGTTGGATAGATGGACACATTGACGCGTTTTGCTTGTTGATTTTGACTGGATATGCAGCTTCTAAAGCGGCAGCTCTGATTTCGCCTACGTTCCATGCTAGCCATGAATGAACTTCTCGGTTTTGGCGTAGTTGGGATGAAGTGAG
Source organism: Nemotelus pantherinus (assembly GCA_963978885.1). Classification (NCBI taxonomy): domain Eukaryota; kingdom Metazoa; phylum Arthropoda; class Insecta; order Diptera; family Stratiomyidae; genus Nemotelus; species Nemotelus pantherinus. The sequence continues at coordinate 216,645,205 of OZ022264.1, forward strand.
ATTGTGCTCGAATTTGTCGGAAATATTTCAGAAATGAAATATTTATAAAATGCTTCCAGTTTAGCGTAGCACCGAGGTAAAAATATGTCACACCACTATTGCCAGCTGCATTTCAATGGAATATAGAGGCTTTAATCAAATTGTATCGCCAGGATAGTAGATTTTTCTTCAATGCCTCATTTAGTCAGTCGAGAAGAAAACTCTCATTGATTTTTCCTAGAGAGAACAGGAGACTTTTTGGTCTTCAATTTTGCGGGAAGGAAGCATCACTAGCGATTGTTTCAACTCCGATACCTACTCACGGCTGTGAAAAGTCTAAGTTCAGTGAGCGATAACAGTCGCATTTTTAGCGCCTCTGTCAAAACTTACTCCGGTTGTTGTTTTCTATGCTACTATCCTAACCCAGCTCTCGATAAAGGTGTAAAAAAAAACCCGCAACTAATGATTCGTGGTCCACGTTTTGATGTTTAATAAAACCTGTACAAGCTAAGAACATCTAACTATACAAACTTCAGTATAGTTAAAACCAATTTTTACTTTCAGAGGCTAGATATCTCTTAGCTTCTTGACACACAACGAAATTTCAGTTTTAGTATCCAATATATATCGGTCCATGTATCCTTAATTTGAATCAATATAATCTCCGTTTTTCGGATACCAATAAAGACTGCAAGGCACTAAAGAAAATCGCAGACTTACTATACATAAATGACTAAAAATTTGGAGTAATTTAAAAGAAAAAATTAATTTTCAAAACCGTCAGACACATAAACATCAGAATAATCCACAAAACATGTATTTTTTATTGTTAATGTAGACACTAAAGGCGGCACATACTTTTAAAAGGTAGTAGAATAAGATGAAATGTTTTAAAAATAATTATAGAGGATTATCTACCTTAAAAACGTTAACACATAAACTTTGGAAGTTCATACATAAACTTTTAGATATAGGAGTATTGTTGCCGAAAAAAAGGATTCTAACCCACGAAACAAAATGTTAAATTGTTCTCTATATTTATGTGCCAGAGTTAGGTGAGTTCTCATGTCATTTTCTGCCATTAAAAATTAATTGGCAAGCAGATTTATGATAAGAGAGCAAATCACAGTACGTTCTTTTCGTTTTCAAATAGAATTCAAAGCAAACTTTCAAAATAAATATATTATACTTACGATTGTGCTGTTGTTGTGCAACGGCAGCTGCTTGAATAGTTTGATTCGTGGCCGCTGCAGTCGCTTGTGATATCAACATTCCTTGTGAGCCGTCCGGATGGGTCCCGCGCAGTATGAGTGGCTGTTGAGCTAACAGTGTTTGCGGCTGAATGCCATTCGGCCAGAATTGTGCACTCGAAAACCACGGGGCCGTGGCAAATTGCATCTGCTGCGACCCAGCTTGCTGTAATGGGCTGATTATTTGGGCCGTAGGAATTGCTGATTGTGAGACTTGAACACATTGTTGTGCCGATTGTGGACTGTTGGCAGCATTCGTGGCTATCGTACCGACCGAATTCCCTTGCCCGACTTTCTGCAGCACCTTCTGCCCTTGCAAATTTTTCTGGACTTCCTGATGCGTTTGTGACTTTTGATTTGATGCAGGCGCCGCCATCGTTGGTATCAAATTCTGTTGAACGTTCAGAGGGCTGAACAGAAGCGTTTGCGGCTGACTTGACGGGATTCCCGGTATTGCGTAGGTCTGACTGTTAAAATTGTTTGCCGTTCCAAGCATAGATTTCCCATGTGCAGCAAGCACCTGATTGGTTATCTGACCGCCTTGAAAAGGTTTTCCTGTAGTTATGACTTGAATCGGCTGTTGTCCAATGCCACTCGGCATGGACATCAGCAACTGGGGATACAGCTGCTGTAAATAGCCCTGGTTAGATACGACCTGAAGGCGTCCATGGCCCCAATCCGGCTGTCCAGCAGGCAGGGCTTGCAGCGGCGACATTGTACTAATCGTAGTCGTGGAATGTTGCGGTTGGGCCATAGCTGAGCTGTTAGGCGTGTGATGTGGACTTTGTGGAGCAGTGCCTTCAATCACCTGCATTTGTTGTACTTGCCCCTGGCCGTGATCCACTAGCTGCTGCTTAATTTCACCGCCAAACCCACCCGCCGCCTGGGCCATTTGGGTTTGGTTCGGGAACTCTTGCTTCACCTGAATGGCATTCGTAGTGAACGCTTGCAGTTGATGGAGCTGCTGAAGCTGCTCTTGTGAGAATTGTAAGGAGACCGGGGCTGGTGCAGCCGCGGCCACCTGTGCTGGACTCTGAGCCTTCTCCAGCGTGAGGAGAGTGCTGGCCACCTCGTATTTCTCGTCGAACGTGATACCAGCTTTTTGAGCCAGGGTTTCTAGGCACTTAAGTGGACGCTCTGTCGATGACGACCCTGACACCGATGTTGAGCTTATCGAATTTGATGTTGCAATTGACGTTGAACACACCGTATTCGACGCCTGCCTCTGCGAATCCCTTAAACTCGAGTTGGACGAATGCAACTGCTCCGACTGAGAGTTAGGAGTATTCGCCAATTGGCATTCTGATGAAGCTTGCCCTGGCCTAAACTTGTCGCTACCCGCTGTCGTAGTCTCGTACACTAACTCTCCCTGACTAGCAGACGTCGAAACACGTACGTACTGAATATTTGAGTTATCTCTCAATGGGAAATTTGTCCCTGCTGTTGAAGTCGACGATACAGTGGGTGATACAGTGGATGATTTATTACTGCTGGTAGCGTTGTTCTGTCCGCTATCTGCTGAAGCAGTCGCTCCGAAGTCGGTAGTCTTCTCCTCGTTATTGCGTTGAATGTTATTGAAATGCTCCGATCTAAAAAGAAACGAATAAAACCAATTAGTTTCGCACTCCCACTAGGCATCTATTACAAAATTTCTTAAGTCAATTTGAATTCACAGGCGGGCATTTTTTTACGAATTATGAAAGAGTGAGAAAGCAATTCACAACGGGGTCGTACTTGATTTTTTTCTAATCAGCGAGCGTTTAGCATAAACAAACACCGCCCCCAGTGGCGAAACACACAAAAATAAGTTGTTGTTTTTTTGTCGCAATTAGCGTTCACGACAACGTAGCTCAAATCGGGGCAACGCAGCCACTTCAAATGCACACTCACTTTTATATCGCGTAATCCAGTCAGCTTCGAACGTCTCAAATCAAATTTTTATCACGAAACGGGGACCCGACCAGCCCGAACTTCCAAGCACCTAATTACCGACATATTTAGGCTACGATTCACGAAACTTCCATACAACGATCTGACAGACCCGCAGGCCATTAATTTCAAATTATGAAATCTGCTGCCGAAAGATCAGTACCGTAGCAAGTGTGTTAGTGACCCCACGCATAATCAGCCCGTCAGTGGTATCCAAAGAAACACTCTCGCCATTTTGCAAGACGATAAGTCAATTGAACGCGCGGAACTAGCGGAGCGAAAGGAGATCCAAAATGAAATTGGTTTGAGGGGAGCATCCGTACACATCAGACACTATCGCATTCCCGTCCCGCGACCGACCTTTATAATCCAATCCAATATGGCGATAAACGGACCACCATCTCTACCAAGCGAAAGACTCGCACCGACATGGCAGTGCCTTTAGCTGTAGACACTTCACATGCAAGCATTTCTATGGAAACCATGATAGAAGTTCGTTCCGCGCTCATGTATTGATTCACCCGATTGACATACGCGCGCCTGTATGACAGCCGAGCCAGCACACACATACACACTACCAGACGGGCTGCGAAGACGCAGCAAGAAAATGAATGCCGCTTGACATGTCAGGCAGCCGACAAGCATTTCAAGTTTCACACACTTTCTCCCTGCGCCCAAGTGACATTTACTCTCCCTGCGCATCCTGCACCCCGCATGAAATAACAATGCAAATGTTCGCAGCGTGCATTTTGTCAAGACAAACTACAGGGCAGGGGACATGGGGCGAAATGGATCAGTTTCTGGTTCGGCCGCTTGAAAACCGGTTCCGCGACGGGTTCAAAGCCAAAACAAAAAGAACTCACGCCGAAACCTGCCAGACAAAAGCCCTTCAGGATTACCAATATCGAACGCGGTACGCTGGGAAACTCCAGACACTTTACCCCAACCGCGTTCCCGCCGTTCCGTTCTATGCGAAATTACCCAGTTATTACAATCCAGCGCGAGGGGACAAAATCTAGTCTAAGCAGTCGCAACATCTCCCAGTAAACCAGGCGAAAATGAAAACAAATTGAAATAATACCTTTTCGTGAAAAATCTATAAGTCCGTCGTTCCATAGTAATCAAAACAAAAGAACAACTCAATAATACTGAAGTTATCCATATAAATGCAAAACAAGTCGCAGGCAACCAACGAAAATGAAACAAAACACTAAATCAAATGGCAACGAAACCAACTAGGTAAGTCACTGGGGCCGCTGCGCTTCTTTTGAAAGTCCACGCGAGTACAAACTATACACTTAGTAACTCCACGCACTTTTTCTAATATCCGCACTTCACCAATTTCGCAAAATTTCAGCCGGAACTTATCGATACCTTCCAGATAATTTCGCAAACTACCTCGAAAGCAACTAACCTTTTGCCCGAGCACATCGAGCACAATATTCAGCGCATACTGCGAATCTCGTGTGTCCACTACAAAGAAGCAACTACACATAAGCAAACATCAAACACACTCACGTCCCTGCGAACACAATACTCTCGCAAGTCGTCGTGTATAGACACAGTAAATTTCACAGCCGTGTCCCACCAGCGGTAACAAAAAAACTGGTTTACGACCGATCAAAAAAGAAAAATGACAGCGCCCAAAAAATTGACGACTCGTCTGGGGGAAAATAAATACAGCACGGATTGGCTATGCAGTCCATCTCGCTCGCTCCCACCGGCGGCATATTGTCGCGCGGCCATGTTCGTAGTTTTTTTTTGTACGGCCCGAAATGGCCTGCTGTACATCTGGCGGCACTCTGAGACGGCGTCGGTTCAGGCCTGCTCTACCTCGTCTCTCGCCTTGCATACGTCTTCGTTACCCAGCAGCCGTCCTATCCCCTCTGTATAATTTCAGTTTGCTTGATTATCATGGTCATAAATTCACAGCAGTTAGGGCGCATATTCCCCTCGGTGAACAAAACATAAAATGGTTTTTAACGTTCCTTTCGTCCGCCGACAGCCTTCCGCTTTCTTACAACCGTAAGCGCGTTGCAATTGCTATGCCTGGTGTCTTTGCTATTTGCCTCTTTTTCCGGCGCAAGCGCGCCGCGAAGACGAAAAATCGAAATGATTTCATTTTGTTTGTTTGTCGAGCTCCTGGAAGAGTAAGGGCAAGAGGAGAGGAAATTGGGATTCTTGGACAGCACGCCACGGCTTCGATATTGCTCAAGCGATAGGCATGCGGATTATAATATGAAAATAATCGCTTTGTCTTGGCCCTCGATGGAACGGTGCAACACTCGTGCGTGTGAATATGAATTCTAACATTTTGAGGTTCACTTAAATTGCTCTAGAGCGCGACATAATGACCAGACAATTCAATTATTTAAATCGACTCCTAAATAATTTGTCATTTTTAAGTCATCAGTGGCTGTACATGCGAGCTTAGCTTATTATCAGCCATTTATCTGCCCTGCTTTTCTATGCAAAATTCGCTCAACGCCGCTGGCTACCAGAAGCCAATCAATCTTTCATCACATAATAACGGAATCCGGCTCGCCAGGTCGGTTGGCCACTTTTTCAACATGTCGCCGTGGCCGGGCAATCATTGTAGAACCTAAATTTGCCACACCACTAATTTATCGCACACTACACACACATCGACATACCGTATCACATTAGCATTTCATAAGTCGGTCGCACTCGACCGGACATAATTGCTGGCAATCATTAAAATCCCTACCCAACGACGCCGAGTAATCTTTGCGCAAACACAAAAAGCAAACCTGCTCCCTGCTTACCTACGTCAACGCAATGGTGGGGTCCAGCAACTCTGCCATCTCTCCCGCGAACGGTAAGGAGGAGCAACCCCGCTCAAATGAGCGCAAGGCGTATTGCCGTCGCGGAATCGTGACGGCCTCCTAATCCGATAAAAGGTAGGATTGATCCCTCCCAGTCGCTTATTGACTGCGGCTGAGTATTTGGCAAGCGATCTCTTTGAGACGGCTAACCAACAAAGAAATCGGAAAGAGCTGGACGGAAATCAATAAGTTCCCCTCATCCATTCTACACTTGTAGATTTGTGGGACGTGCTGCTTCAATGTGCCCGGAAGGCTTGGCACTAAACGAACCGACTGAATGGAAACATGCTCAGTGAAAGAGGGATTGACTGAGTCGTATGCTACGTTTACAGTGGATTACAAAATGACGTCGATTCCACAAAGAATTCTGGCCATGGTAAAATTGTGCTGGAATGGAATTTTAAAAATGGCGCTTGCACTTTGAATGCTTTCAAACAGTCATTTGAATTTGAAAAAGTTGTTTTCTGAACGCCATTAATGAGCAAATGTAGGGTTTTTTAGGTTTATTATTGGATGATGAAATATTTCGTAATTATTTGATGCTGGGGGGTGAATAATGAGCAATAGTATTAGAAAATTAAACTATACGCTCAATAATGAGTCCGTAGAGGGGGCAAATACTTTGAGTACTTTGAGAATTCAAACTGCGGTTTAAGCGTGTTGTGGTCACCCATTTTATGCATGAGTCTTTCAAACCAAATCTGGATAAAGTGGAATAAAAGCGTGAAAAAAGTCGATACAGTAGAATCTCGATTATCTGAATATTCGATTATCCGGACTTATTCTTCACGGCTCTAATTATCATCTAGAAACGATTTGACGGCGCAACGAGACATGTTACGACGAGCTAATTCCCGCATCCGACTTGTAGGTAATCTCGCTCTCATTTGTTTACGCGATAGTGTTTATTATTGTTTCATTTTCATTTGATAGCGTCAATTGATAGGTTGTCTTTTATTTTTGTTGACGTTTTGCGTTAGAAATCTATAATGTCTAAGTGAAAAAGAATAGTGTTATCTCTTAAAAAATGGTGTATCAGGCAGTAAATTGGCGCAAATGTATGGTGTAGGAGCTTCTACCAGTGCTGCCATTTTAGCATTTTGAATGCTAGATCTAGCATTATTTTTCCAAGACGGCATTCGAAATTCGAAGTTAGCATCTAGCATTATTTTTAGCATTTAAATTTAGATTTCGGAATAATCTGGCACTCATCTATTTACAATCTCAAACATCAAATTTTTCCCAATCATAGCTCTGTTCGTGTACTTTCAGTCGGATTCATGAAAGGAAACTTCCTGATTCATGTGGTGGCGGAAATTTATGAAAAATACAAAAACGAGCTCATGGCATTTTCTTAGAAGTGACACCCAGAAGTGACAGTTGTCTGATTTTGAAATAATGATAGTGATTATAAAGTCTAAAATATAAAGATCATAAAGTCATCTATATTACTTTAAATATGGTAACTTTCCATTAAATCGTGATGATACTAAACATCAGTGATATGGTCTCATCCACTTCTAGCTCCCAGGAGCCTCGGACATCTACAAGTTCAAGTTTACCAAAGTATGTCCATTTTAGTTAGATATTTTTTCCTGAATAATGTGAATCAATTGTTTTGTTAGAGCTTCAAATGCAAGCAATCGCACGGATAACGCTGGAGATAAATCTTCGTTATCCGACACTAATACTTTTTCTTCACTTAAAAATAAAGAATTGTTGCTGTTTTGATTTTGGGATTCCAAACGATATTTTGAAAAAAATTGGTAGAAATGAGCTTTACACAAGAGAAGGAGATTTAGGTATAACTGATATGACTGTAATAGATATGGAATCATTTTGAGATTTAAATTTTAAACTTCTAATTTGTTTTTAAGGTGATTAAACTTAAAAAAATATATTTATTTTTCAACATAGTCTTCTAAGAAGCTAATACATTTAGTTCATCTTTTTTCCAAACCCAGGATACCTTAGAAAAAAATTCTTCATAACCTGACTCTCCCAATATGCCTCAAGAGCGGCCATCACTTCCCTGTCATCTTCAAATTTCTTACTTCGAAGGTGTTGTTTAAGCCGAGGAAAGAGGTAGAAGCCACTGAGTGCTAGATCTGGCAAATAGGGTGGGCGTTCAATCTGTTCGAATCATGTTTCTTTAATTGTATCCATGGCAACTGCAGCCTTGTGAGCCGGTGCGTTATTTTGAAGAAACAGAATTCCGGCTCGCAGTTTGCCGCGTCTTTTCTCCTTCATTGCCTCCCGCAATCTTCTTATTTGGTCAACTTAGTAAAAGACTGATATAATGGCTTCCTTTTCTAAATATTCCACCATAATAGTTTCTTCAGCGTCCCAAAAAACTGATGCCATAACTTTTCCTCCCGAACTTGACACTTTGAATTTCTTCGACGTCGATGAAGAGGGTCACTTCCAGGTCATCGATTGCACTTTGGTTTCTGGATCGAAATGGTGGATCCAGGTCTTGTCCATAGTCACGAAATGTGACAAAAAATTCTCCTGAAATGCCTGGAACTTTTTGAGATTCAGCCTTGAAATGTCGACTCGTTTCTTCTTATGCTCGTCCGTTAACATTCTCGGTACCCAACGCGCAGAGACATAGGCGGGCCGTGGCCTAAAATCTGGCAGGGGCCAGGGACTGAAAGGTTCAAGACATGCGATGATTTTGTTTTTGTTTGTACACGTACTGTTCATACAACTTATATAATTTACTAATGCATTATATATTTGTTTATTTATTCTTTATTATTTGCTAATGCATAATGCATTATCAAATAAACTTCTTGTCTGTGAATACGTATGAGCTACTACCACATGCATATAATGTGAATGGTAGGTATGAACTACACATGAATTATAACTGACTGCTAAGAAAGAAAGCTTGTATGAATTATACGGGAATAGAATGGAAATAATTAGAAATGTAAGAATATTTTTTTCGTTTAGAAGCTGAATATATTTCAACTTATACTTAAAGAAGAGAATAGCTTAGTTTCAAAATATCTTTGAAAAAATTGGAATATATTAAGCTTAAAAGGAAGAAATTGATATCTTGCTTCAAACATTTGTTACCTAGAAAACCTAGAAAAACCGAAAATAATTTAGCAAGATGAAAAATGCTGTAACTTACTCTTTTCGAGCCATTTGCTTTGCAGGAATATCTTTGTAGCCCTAAATGCGTGTCCGAGGCTAGATGAAACAGAAAAACCTTTGAAACTAGTGCTTTTTTCTGTTTTTAGTTTTTGTGATACTCTGCTAAATGTGAGATTCAGACAGTTCTTTTCTGCGAATGATTTATTTTTTTCCCAAACTACATACAAGTCTTCTCGCTCACTTAGTAGTGTTCCATTCACAAGATTTATCCTTAAGAGGTGCATTTTTAGTTTGGAAATATGTGCTTAATATGTTCGTTATAAAAATAACATAGTGAAAGATGAAAAGATTTACTACAAATTTAGGATTACTGATTGAATGAAAGATCCCCAATGAATAAACTGAGTCGTTGTATTTTCCCTTATTCATTTCTTTCTCTAAAGCCTCTTTCAAAGTCCCATAGCTATCGATCACATATTTGCAATTGTGAAATCTCATTGACTAACGAGTCGAGCTTAAACTTCTCATTCCACGCCTTGTGTTTAGACCAACTGCCTCTTCAAGCTGCTTCAACAATTCGTGTTGTGATGGCTTCGAAAAGTGTAGGTAAAGGGATTCGATGGCATTGAAAAAGGATGTACACGTTTCGATTGTGAAAAATGTGTCCATCACAACCAGGATAATTTTATGAGCTAGACAGTGTATAAATGTGGCTGCAGGGTGTTTCATCTTAATTTAGATTTGTACACCACTTTTTTGTCCTGACATGATACTAGCACTATCATAAGACTGTCCAACAACAGGCAATTTGCTAAGTCCGTAGCTGTCTAACAGGCTCAAAATTATATCTGCTAAATACGAGGCATTTCTAGGTCCTGAACAGTCTACAAAGCTTGAGAACCTTTCTTCGACTGCTAGCTCTTTAGCAAATCTGACAACCACGGAGAGTGGTTCCTTCTGTGGACCCTTGTTGCGTTTGCCATAATGGATATCAATCCGCAATCTTTTATTTCAGCTGTATTGTCCTCGCGAACGATTTCAGCAATTATTTTCATCAATTCATTCAATAATGCACAAAATTCCAAAAAAAAATCACGGTTATCACTGCCAAGACTTTCATCATGTCCTCTGAAAGCACGTCTTTGGCGACTGAGACACGTTGTAAGGTCGATAACCTTTTCCAAATAATTTTGGTTCATCTTGACAATATTCCAAAGCTGTTCAAGCACCATATCATTTACTGTCTTCCAAAATACTATTAGAGTTTTCTCATTGTGCATGAATTTTACTATCCGGATAATTTATCCGGATCGCGAAGTTTGGTCGAGCTGAAATATTGGTGTAGTTTTGGCGATAATGGAAACTCTATGGAAAATTTCGCATTGTGATAACTTCACACCGAGTCATCAGATCATCACAAAATATACAAGACTCATCAATGGGCATAAAAAATAAGTTTCTGTCGTTTTTAAATAATGTCTGGGCAACCTTGTAGCTACCATAAGTACGAAAACACAAATCTTTCACACGACTGTTAGAATAAAATGCAAATGATTCATGAATCATACTAGCATATTTATACACTCAAATCTAAACTTGTAAAATTCCCAATCGCACAAAAATTGCACCGAATTATTTATAGTTTTAGCACCTGGAACTTGCGTTTACGGTATCTCGCGACCATATAAAATTCATAGGATATACTGGTCTTGAGTAGTCTGACAAAAGTTTAATGAATATGATAAGAACCATGTGGCGGCTGTGTCACTATGAAAAAACGCTCGGTAAAATTGAAGTGCTATGCCTTTTAACTTCCGATGCAGTTATCAAATTATAATAAAATTCACACACATTTAACGTGAGTGTAAACCAAGTAGGTCATAGATAGCAGGGATTGGCAGGGATGCCATTTTTATTCTCCAAATGACTTCGAAAATTGTATTCTACGTTAATTACCTTATTGCCTACCATTTTAATACTTAGACTATGTTTTGTGAAAAACATAATTGCATAAAACGCCAGTTTATGAAAGTGTTATCTAAATACCTGTATATTACCTAGTAGGAATGAACAGATAATCTTAATAAAAAAAAGGATTATTGGCGAAGTGCTTTTCGTCTTTTTCTTACCGTTTAACTTGTCGATATTAAATATTGCCGTCGATTTCTCGAAATAAGTCAAATAATATCGTAATAAATACCGCAAATAACACAGTCTCTATGTTATAATTAGTGTGTATGCTTTGGTATAGGCTTACACTACTGCACTACTCAACTCTTGCTGTAACCACAAAAACCTAAAAGGCGAACACTTAAGTGTCTGCTGTTGGAAATATTTATTTTTCTGGGAGGGGCCAACCTAGGGTCTGGGGGGGTCTCGGCCCCCCCTGGCCCCCGCCCCTACGGCGCGCCTATGCGCAGAGACCTTCTTCATATGTAATTTGTTCGCAAAGATTTTTCAAACACTACCATATGGGTTCCCTGTGACCTCAGCTACATGCCTGTGGGTCACTCTTTGATCTGCCAATGCGACATCTTCGGCTTATTTTACGTTGTCTTCAGTGAGGGATGTGGATGGACATCCCATCCTTCGCGGTGTTCATCTTTAGTGGATGTTCTTCCCAGCTTAAACTCCTTGGCGTAGCGTGCAACAGTGGAATATGGAGGAACAGAGTCTCCTAATGTTTCCACCATGTCGCCGTGTATGCCTCTGGTAGACAGTTTTTTCAAACAGAGGTACTTAATGACAGCTTTAATTTCGTTTTTCCACATTTTGATGTTCTCTCTTCAACTGTTTGTATTCAAATGAATGTAGCTCCCTCGAATCGTAGCCTATTTATATGTTTTTTCATGCTGACTTAGTGAGTATATGTAGTATAAAAATTTTTTAATTTTTTAATTTTATGCGAACTGGAAATAACCGATTATCATTACTTATTGATCAACCCTCATATAAATATACATATTGTTTTCATATTGAACCATGTTTATTTCAATTAAATAAGAAAGCATTTTTTAGCATTATAATTTTCCAAGATCTAGCATTATTTAGCATTAAATAAAATTGAATCTAACATTATTCCAAAAAAATTAATGGCAGCACTGGCTTCTACGATATCAGATATCAAAAAGAATTCCGATTCCATATTGAAATTAGCCTGCACGCTTGAGAAAGAAGATGGAAGCTCGCAACGTAAAGCCATGAATAAATCTCATAATGAAGTTCTGGTGAACGCAGTTTTTACTTGGTTCTTATAAAAGAAAGCATGCGCGCAGCCCATATCTGGACCTTTTTTATGTGAAAAGCATTGGATTTTACTCAAAAGCTTGGTTTTGATAATTCTTTCAAGGCGAGCTGTGGATAGTTAGAAAGATTTAAATCTAGATGCCTAGTACTATACTCATCGCGAAACGAATTCAACGGTCAAATCCCATACAAAAAAGCTTTACTGACGAATTGAAAAGCTCTTTTTGTATGGGATTTGACCGTTGAATTCGTTTCGCGAAGAGTATAGTACTAGGCATGACATAGAATTCGCGAATTCGCGGAAAAAATTGTCGGCGAACGTTGCCTCAGCTGACTCATTTGTAGACGAATTAAAAGCAATTCTAGATGAAAAGGAATACTGTTAAGATTTTGTAACAATGCGGACGAAGCAGGTCTTAATTGGAAAGCTTTTACCAAGCAGATTATTGGCATCGCGTCGTGAAAGTGCGGCACCGGGGTACAAAGTGAGTAAGGGCAGAGTTACGGTTATGGTTAGCGCGAACCCTAAAGGAACACATCGATTGCAACTGTTACTTATTGGCAAATAAAAAAATCCACGCTTTTTCAAAAACGTCAAAATCCCCTTGACTTGACTATGAAAATACATTTGTTCCTAAGGTGAAGAAATTTCAAAAGGACGTCGGAAAAGAGAGCGATATGTAAAATGCTTGCCCCTATGGACCAAAGTGTAATTGAAACTTTAAAGTGTTTATACAGAAAGCAGCTACTGCGTCGTCTTTTGTCAGCAGACAGTAGTAAAATAGAAACGCTGTTGAATTTAAAAAAAAAAAGAAATTTAAAATATTAACATTAAAAAGGGCATGGAATAAATTATTAAAGACTCCATCCAATTCTTCAATTAAACCGCAGGACGATTTCAAAGAAATTACAGAAGCAATGAAAATTCTTAGCATTGGTGAAGGGTGTAGTTAAGAGAATATCAAGGAGTTGCTGAACTGCAATAGTGAAGACCCTGGATTCCAAGTTTTAGCTGATTAAGAAAACATTGACGATTTGAACAGTAACGAGAAAGAAGATGAAGAAGAGACTGCAACTCGTGATGTACGTCAAGTACCATCTCACGCAGCAGCTTTTGAAGCCCTAAATGTTGCTTTTAAATGGCTTGAAAAACAGGACGAATCGGATCCCATACAGTTGTCACAACTGAAGCGCATCAGGGACTTGGCCGCAATGAAAAGATGTGATTCATTACGTCACAGATTAATAGCTAATTATTTCCAACCAAAATTTTAAATTACATACACTCTAAAAAGTGGGTCTATAATTAATACTTTGATAATAGGAAATATATTCATTTTTTCGTTTAAAATAACGAATCACAATTTTTTTTACACATTCGATGTGCATTTTTTTGCTTTTACGTCAGATCAGCTGAATAATACACAGCTTTTTGTAAATTAAAGCAAAAAAAGTGTAAATTTACTAGTTTGCTATTCACGTTTGCGGCAAAGCCATAAAATTGCATCATTTTTTAGGGTAAAATTACACGATTTGGTCGTAAAAAAAATATTGTTTTTACGCACTTTTGTAAATTTACATATTTAATAGTAGGAAACCAATTTCCTACTATTATAAGGGTGAAATTCAGCTAAAATTTTATTGAGTGTAGGTATTATGTAATTCATTACCGTTATAGCTCGAAATTTTTATTTTATCGTATTGTCTAAATGACGTAGGTATCTGAAATCATTTAGATAATAAAAAAAAGCATTAAAATTTAATTATTGTTTGATTTGACTTTAAAATCGATTATCCGGATTGTCGATTATACGGAATACCCATGGTTTTATTTGATTCGGATATACTGTAGTTATTTTATTTTGAAATAATGGAAAATTCAGGCTGTTGTATCAAGTTCGATGAGCATTAACTCATTTGTGGAGTGGATGATTCGAATATTGTGTTTGCGGTGTCGTCAATAAGAGTAAGTAATTTAGGCAAATGCCATTTTTTCTTAAAAATTCAAGCAGAAATTGTGATTAAGCTGGCGTTTACTATTTTATGTGATTCCAAAAAGAACCGAGTGTGGTCGACAACAATCTACTTATTGCATTCTGAGGCCAACCTGGCAAAATGCTTTGCATGTGAGGGACTTGATTACAAAATTTAAGAATATATTTCGCATTGCACACAGATGAAAACACAATAAACAGTGAGCTAGAATACTCTAATGCGATTTTCTTGAAAATCGAATGAAAGAGATTGAAATTTATTGAGCACAATCGAAATTCGAAGAAACACTATTTTTTCGAAGTGGATGAGCAAGTTTGAAATTTATTGCGAGCGGAGGATGATGTTGATCAGAGTCAACGTAAGGAGAGATAGAAGAGCAGAGAGAGATATCATTGGAGGGAATGTTGGAGAGAGCATGGTCTAAAAGAAGATTGTTAGTATTTAAATTGGAACTGAATTGAGACATACACTGAGAAAACATTTCTTGGTTCATATTCCTATAGTTTTATAACACTGCGTTTGGGGGGGAAAATGCATTATTTCGCCGTAAAAGTTCGCATATTTATGTTTAACCGCACTATACTCAAATGTACTTTTCATAGCAACATAGTAAAAGCAACATTAAGAAAATCTTACAATGTATAATGGCTTCCAGTTAAATATTAAAATGTTCTGTTTACAGAAAAGTGTATGGTCGCTTGCCTCATAAATACTCTTCTTTATACGCATTGTTCATATTATAAAAATAATTTAAACCATACAATATGGTATCCATTGCAAAAGGTATCGTAATGATTCTGATCTAATGTTGTATCTACGTTCTTAGTGTTGTTTCCTATTCTATCATAGAAGTTTCATATGCCACATAGCAAAATTTTACTTATTTGAATAGCTTTTTTTACATCGTACATTGTAGTGTAGTGATCAACATAAATTTGTGTTTTTGGTGTGCGGTTCGCTGTTCGATATAATTCATATTCATGTTATGCTGTGAAATCTTTATATTACGTTGCACATTGTTTGTTAAGAAATGAAATTTGAAGTTATAAACGCACTGCGATGTAGTGCAGTGCAGCGCCAAAGCACATTGAAAGGAGTCATGTATTTTTTTTTTCTTTTGTCATGTAAAAATGATATTCTCGCACTTGCTGAAGAATTTTTCGTCCATTTTCACTTTGATAATACCAACCAAATTATCACCCAAATTTTAATTGCTATTGCCCGGTAAGCTATTGCTAAACAAATGCCATCTGATGCACTGTGCAGTGTTTTTAGAAATTAGTCTAATGCCTTGTTTACACATATGGCGAACGTTTCGTCGACGAACTTGTGGAATTACTTCCCTCCATGTCTTCACATGTAAAAAAAAAACAGGCGAGAATAGACAAGATGGCCATTTACACACTCAGCTCGCCAACATTTTCCATGCGTGTAAACGCGGCATAAACGATGCAGTGCAGTGGCTACGCTAATTGGCAATTGAGGCTATGCTTACTGGCAATTTGTTCAAGGAAACATGAGAAAGTTTAATATGTTTTAGTTATCGGAATCTAAATAATGTTGTATGTTATCAAATAAGTTATTGTAAGAAATACTATCGTGTATCTCTACGTTCGCCAAAATTGTCAGAAGAAAGTCCTATAGCTTATGGAAACTTAAGTCATAAAACTATATTAAAATATCTCATAGCGTTCTACTATAGTAGATAGAGAATGCCGGTTCTAGACCCTCATCCTCCTCCTCCTCCTCCTCTGAGGAGGGTGACGTCACTGAGGAGGATGACGTTAGTGTGGAGGGTGACGTTGATGTGGGGGGATGACGTTGATGTGGGGGGATGACGTTGATTTGGGGGGATGACGTCACAGGTCGAGGATGACGTAAGCGATTATCGGTCCGCGCATGACGCAAACGATCAGCTTTGAACTGATAAACAGCCCAACAGGGCTGTTTAAAAGCTAAACCGGGCTGTTTATTAGCTCAACTGGGCTGTTTATTAACTCAACTGGGTTATTTATCAGCTCAACCGGGCTGTTTATCAGCTTGACTAAGCTTTTTATCAGTTCAAAGATGATCGTTTACGTCATGCGCGGACCGATACTCGCTTACGTCATCCTCGACGTGTGACGTCATCCCCCCACATCAACGTCACCCTCCACATTAACGTCATCCTCCTCAGTGACGTTACCCTCCTCAGAGGAGGAGGATGACGGTCTAGAACCGGCATTCTCTATCTACTTACTATGCAACTATGTATAAATATACTATAAATGGTCACTGTATATACACTATAGGAGAATAGATACATAAAATTGGGTAAAATATCCTACAATTTTTTTCCGTGTAGAACAGTAAGGGAGGGACGAGGACACAAAAATGGAGTATGCATTTCGGGACACGATTGTCAAAGATGGCATATCCCATTGGAGGGACGGAAGATTAAAGTCACCACAGATCACCACAGGAGAATGTGGAAAGTTGGTAAAAATATAATTGGACAGTTCACTATAAAAACACTCATATGACGATATGGAAATACTATAAGGAATTCACACAGTAACAAGTAGTAGGCAGGTGGCATGTGTTACTATTAGCCAAGCATGGAGCCAGTTTTCACTTAGCTGAATCGGGAGATATCTCAATTTCTATCCAAATGATGAAGTGATTGATCGTCTATGATATGATGGAGGCTGCAGCGTGCAGATGACGAACAACTCAGAATTGCAAGGTAATCCAAATCCTGTATGGATCAAGTCATACAATATCGCAACTCTTTAATGTCTACGTGAATTAAATCGGACTGAGTGCAAGCAGCTAGTCGGCATCATGACTGTGACACACTCTGGAAAGTGTCCGGATCAGAAGTGTCAGAAGCTGAAAGAAGTCCTTCAATTCGCAAAAAGTTCTGGGGCCTTTTGGTCCAACAGGTCATCCCTGTTGGACTTAACATTAACGTTCAAATTTCAGGTGTTTTTATTTGGTATCCCTACGGACCAATAGGTATATGTCGGCCTTGTCTCGGCCAGAAAAACAGCATGGGTAGCCCTATGGAGCTTAGATATCTAAGTTGACAAGCTTTTTTTTTTATGATGATGCCAAGGCTCAGAGGATGCCCTATTATGCTATAGCACAGCCTGGGTGGAAGGAAATGTAAGGAAAGGGAGAGAGGAAGGGTTGAGTTTGCAAGAGATAGCAGTGCACGATTCGTTTGAACCACTGTGGCTCATAGTCGGCGGGGAAAACAGTATATGGTAGGCTGTTTCATAATCGTATTGACCTAGGTAAAGAATCATGAAATTTGACGGTGCGATTGGCACTGATCGAAAGGGTATGCGACTAAGCGCGTTGGAAGGCTCGGGTGTTGCACGTAGGAGGTGCTCTACAAGGGAGCAGACTTAATATTTCGTTAGAACAAAGACCACAGTAATAGCGATAAAGAAGAAAAAGGCAGCCCACATTACGTCGGTGCTCAAGGGGTTCAATACGTGAGGTAATAGTTTCATCGCCAGTAAGCTTGAAAGTTTTGCGTTGGACTTTGTCTAGTTCCGCTAAAGCAGTGCAGTCTGTTCCAGCTCATATATGGGAGCTATACTCAAGTCTTGGTCCTACGAGAGTCTTGTAGATGTGCGCTATGGTGTAAAGTATTTCTTGCCTTTCTGAAGAAAACCTAGGCATTTCATGGCATTTTTGGTAATTTGAAAAAATGTAGCCGGACCAGCTTAGTTTGCTGGAGATGTTAAATCCTAATAGGTTTAGCGAAGGTGATTCAGAGATACCCACAATATCAACGGGAATAGTGTGGCTTGCAGGAGGAGTGTAAGGCTTGAGTGAAAGACGACTGCATTGGGTGTTGGACGCATTAAACACAACACGGTTCGCTGAGCCCCAAACGATAATGCTTAATAGGTCCCTGCTTAGCGATTCAAACATGCGATCTCTACTAACAGAAGTAGCATTTCCGCGAGAGTCGGCCACTCTGTCAAAAGAGTATGCGAAGTCAAGAGTGATATCGTGGGCAAAACTTTGAATCGTATTGAAAGTGGAGGAAAGGAGGTTATTTATAAATAAAAGGAAGAGAGTTTGTGAAAGGACAGTATCTTGCGAAACCCCGGCATTGGTGGTGTGGATACAGGGTTTGAGTCTATCCAGAACAACTTGAAAGGAATGATCTAGGAGGAAACTTTCAATCCAAATGACGAGGAAAAATTTTAATAAGAGAATTAGTCAATCCTAATTGTGTTGATAAGGTTTCAGTTGTTATCTGTATATTTAAAACTACATCAAATAAAATGATCTATAAAATATAAAATATACGGAATAATTTCATTTTGACGTATTTTGACTCCATACATCCATCGAATTGAATTACAATTCACAAAGTAGACATTAAACAAGTTTGATAAATTTTTAGCTTCGTTACTCGTTCATTTTTCTTAAATTTCGAAACTTTTTGGGCGGCAACCCACAAAATCTTTTCATACCTGTAATTCGGATCCAGTTATCAGATCGAAACGAATTTCATAGACTTAGTTGATAGTCTGCCTGCTTTCATAGCTTCTGATGCAATAATCACCACCGAATCTTTAGCTACTTGTGCACTGAGAAATACTATCCTTAAATTTTCATATGCTATATAGCTGATGCAAAGGCCTGGTCGTGAATACAAGAACTTCACTTTCAAACATATTCAATATGGAACTAAATTTACAACTTTCTTCTGCTTTTCAAAAATCAATCTTTCTAGTTGTTCCTATGCGCAAGAGTTGTCTTTATATTAAATATGATATGATGTACATATGTAATATATCATGAGTTTTATATTCAGAAATTTCATAAAAATCTGAATTGAAAAATATTTACTTCTATTTAGACCTCATTTTAAAGAAATTTTTATTGTGTTTGACTGGTGAAAATAAAGTTATAGTTATCCTCCTATTTTGTACTTTTAAATTAAGTTCCATTCATCTAAATCAATACAGTGATTAAAAATCACTACTTAAAATCACAGTTATTTGAAAACCACAATCACTGTTTCATCGGTTATTGAAAAATCACGACATTTTCCAGCATTATCAAAAACTACTTGAATTATCTAGGATTGTACACCGCCCACCGCAGTGACTTGCCATTACAACTATATTTAGATCGATTTGACTTGATTCCACTTCTCTGGAGAAATCATGGAAAATTTCAAAAGACAAGCTTTTTAGCTGGCGCATCGATGCCTTGCGTAATAGGTCGAACGAAGTAGAGACTAGCGGTGAACAGTAATTTGAATTAATTGTTATTCGAATCTGTATAAGAAATATATGTACACTTTGAAGAGAAACGGGTAACGTGTTATATATAATTCAAGAGTAGTCAGAAATTTGATAAATCGAATCTTTGAATTGTAAAAGCATCTGTAGCGATGGGCCAAGAAGATGTTTGTTACATGGTCTTGGAATGTAAAGTAACGAAGAGAACCACAAGGCAGAAGAATGCTTCACGTTCTTTCAAAATATAACACGGAGAGAAATTTCGGCAATGATTTTTACTACAGTGGATAATAAAATTTACTATTCCGAAACTTCGATGTGAAAACATGAATGTTATTACAAATTTGATGAAAATTTACTATTTTCCTTCAAATAATAGTCAATTCCACTACATACTACAACTCACACATGTACATTGCGCTGTAGTAGAGACATTCATGTATACATAATTCACAACAAAGTAGTAAAATGTGTAGTGCAATTGATTACAAAGGTAATGGGGCAAAAAATTACTACTATTGCAATAAAATTAATTGCAAATTTTGTATAATTTCATTACACTTTTCTCTCCGTGTAATAGAATACATTTGTAAGTATTTGCACAGATAGAATGTAGTTTAAAAGCAAAAAAGAACTCTTCAAAACCATTCATAGAGCTTTTCCGAAAATTCTCTAGCTCGCCCAATATTTTTTTGATGATCAGAAGATACACTAAAATTTGTTTTATTTATTTTTTGGTCTTCCCTATTAAAATCGTAGATCGAAGTAAAAAGTTTTGTCGAAATATTCCTTAAAAATACATTGCAATTAAATGGGAAGGGTCCGCGCACCAAACTTGAGTTCACCTAGCTCTGATTAGGTACCTGGTTTAAATCAATGGTAAAGCGGGTCGTGAAACTAATCACACCACACTCGTATTCACAATGATTGAAAAATTGTAATGAAGCGTTCTTGCAGCTTCAACCCCTAGACCCGTACGAGAGTTGTCGTGGGATTGCTTTACTTTTACGAGCAAGATAAGCTTCTATGTTCAGAGGGAACTCTGCAGATCACTTTCAAGACTCGTTCTGTCCTCCTTCGATTCCTACAATAAATTCAACTACCTGGTCTATCGAAACTGTATCAACACCACTCATTGAGGAAATCATTCTAACAAACGAGGCCATTGTCAATGTTATCCAAAAGTTAAACATTAACAAAGAACCTGGCTCTGACCAAATACCTCCTTGCTTTGTGATACAGTGTATCAATGAATTGATAATCCCTCTGTATATAATTTTTAACAAGGCGCTGTCATTAGGCGTCTTTCCATTTTCTTGGAAATCTTCCCATCTTATGCCTATTTTCAAAAGCGACGCTAAACGATCTATTGACAACTAATGAGGCATCGCTATTCTCTCAGTAATCCTTAAAATCTTCGAGAAACTCATCTGCGATCAACTGACTTCCATAATAAACCCTCTTCTCGACGAACAACAACATGGGCTTCGAAAAGGCAGATCAACTACCACGAATATCATAATCCTGGTTTCGGACAACCTCTGTGAGATGGAAAAGGGAAAACAGCTTGACGCAATTTATACTGATTTACAGAGTCAATCATCAAATTTTGACACACAAATCACTTGATTTCAGTATATCTGGCTGCCTACTTAATGTGGCTTAAATCTTATCTTTGTGACAAAGCTCAGATTGTCAATTCCAAGGAAAATTTTCAAAAACAGTTTTCGCGCTGTCAGGAGTGCCGCAAGACAGTCATTTGGGCCCTCTTCTCTTTAATATTTTCATTTCGGATCTATCTAGGATTTTATTTTATACCCCACACCTCTTCTACGCTGATGGCTTGAAATTGTACCACACTATCAAAACGCAGTCCGATATTGATTTCCTCCAATCAAAACTTGTGTCTCAACGTCGACAAGTGTCGAATGATAAATTTCTTCCGAAAAAATAAAGTCATAGCCGACTCATACTATTTCAATAACAATGAACTTATTAGGGTAGAGCATATCATAGACATAGGTGTAGCTCTAGATACCAAAATGTGCTTTAACTTGCGGATCGGCAAAGTCTTGTCGAAGGCGAGCAAACAATTAGATTTCATTAAGAAGCGCGCTAAAGAGTTCAAAAACATTTCGGTTACTAAGTCTCTATATACATCACTAGTGCGGACTCTACTGGAATACGCCTGCATAGTCTGGAGCTCAGCTTTTCAACTACACGACGACAGGCTCGAATCGGTTCAGAAACAATTTTTACTTTTCGCCTTGAAGCCCCTCTATAACCCATGCGACCTTAGTAATCTTTCTTCTTACGAATACAGACTTGGTCTTTTAAATCTAATGACTCTTTCATGAAGAAGAACCTTAATTAGCGCATGCCTAGCTTTTGACATTATTAATGGAACAGTTAGTATAGCAGCTCTCTCTAACAAAATTACATTTAACAATCAAATAAGACGGGCTGGGCATACAACCCTCTTTAAGGAATACCAGCACCTTACAGCCTATGGGTATAATGAACCCATCAACAGATTTTGTAGAACATTCAACAGTGAAAATCATCACTACTCTTCACACTGAAAAAAATTCACATGGCGCCCAGAGCTATGTAACATAGTGCATTTTTTATGGTCCCATATGCTATGTACATTGTACTCTGAGCTATGCAATATGGCTCCCAGCTCCATAATGTCAGAATCTACATAGCGCGTGGTCCTATGTAACATGGCGCAGCATTTATGGTCCCACACGCTATTTACATAGTACCCTGAGCTATGCAGTATGGCTCCCAGCAACATAATTACATGGCGCAGAAATTATGACCCCACACGCTATATTACATAGTACCATGAGCCATGTAATATGGCTTCAGTTGTCTTATTTATTCATTTATTTATTTATTTATTTACTAACTATTATTCAACAGATAAAATCCAATTACTGAATATAGAAAATATAAAATACAAATAATTCACATTTTTGGTTCAAAAATTTTCAAATATGATTTGGCTCCATATACGTTTCTTTTTAATTCAATGATGAAAAATTTTGATTTGAAAATAAAATTTTTATAATAAAGTGGAATTCAAATAAGATTCGCTTTTTATTTCAAAGTGATTTCAACTTTTGATTTAAATTTGATTCTATTAAATGACATTTTTCTGAGTGTAGTAGTCGTTACAGTTGTGTTCGAAGTTATTGTTGATTGTGATATATTATGAAGATGGCCATGGCCAGCTGTTTGAAATTTAACAGGTGAAGGTTAGTTATTGCAAACATATTTCGATAATTGGTAAACATTGCTGATTGGTAATTACGGCAATTGCCGAATTTTTCGCATAGTCCTCCACGCCATGGACTACTACTATAGTACTATAGTAGATGGCGTGGAGGACTATAAGCATAGCGTCTGCTCCTATGTACTTTTCGCCATGTACTATGGCGTGTGGCGCTATATTTTATCACAATCCCGAAATCGACTTTGTACATGGCGCCAGAAGTCTATAAATTATGGCGTCTGGCGCTATGTGTTTTTTAAGTGCAGGTATCAACAAATCTGTCTTCAAAAATAACTTGACAAAGGCCCTATTAACTTCTTAACCTATTTATTTCCCATCCTAATTCCCCTAAATACAAATAAATATCAACTTAAAATACTTTTATATTCTATTTTATTTCTTGTATTATGAATATTGTATCATGCCTTGTTTGGCAAATAAATAAAATAAAATAAATTATAATTCGCAATAATCAAAAGATACGCGCTACCAAGCAAAAACTAAGAAACTGCTACTAAGGAATTAAAGGAAACTTACCTCACACATTTCAATGTTATTGCACTTCCACTATCGCCTATATATTGCACTTAAATATTGCGTTGTATTCTGAAAAACAAAAAAAAAAAGTTTTTAGATTGCTTTTAGTTCTTTTTATATGCATACATGCATATTCACTATGTACAATATTTATATAATTTCAATTGGTAAGCTTTAGCAAATTGATTTCTTGAGTAGGAGTTATTCATATATAACAGCCGTGTTTTGCACTTATCTATCCAGAGGAGAGCAGAACAAATTGGACTGGATTTTCGGCACAATGTTTCGACTTTAAAGCAAAATAACACAGGTAAGCAGTCTGTGTTTTGTCTACTCGATTCTATAAACTTAATTTTGAAAACTTAATTTTAAAACTGTTATGCTATATACTTTTAATGCTTTTCCAAGAAAATTAGAATTACATTCATTTTGTCTAAGAGTTTATATAGAGTAAAAAGAGCTCTCTCAAGTAAAGGCTACAGCAAATCCTTCAACTCATCGAGTCTTCTGAAAACTTTGTGGTTTTTAGAAAAAAATTCAAACGGTGTATTACTTTGATGCTTTTCGTACAATGTCAGTTTGCAGTTTATAAAATCCCACTCTCACAAAACAGCAACCCTTTATCAAGTTGCTTTTTTTTGAGTACCTGAAATTTGTGCTCACCAAAATTGACCGGATCGTTAGATCCATTTGCAATTCATAGAATCTGCTGGTCTTCAATATAAGCAAGTCTGCCAGACGTTTAAACGCATTTCGTCTTCAGAGATGCTGCATACTGCAGCCCTATGGCTTTCGTGTAATATTGAAGAAACACTCAGTCAAATAAATCGAGGATTATGATAAATTAAGGCAGTATTCTGGTCTAGAGACTCGATTTTGAGGTGATTTTACGGACGCAGTATAATAAAATAATAAAAATTCTTAGTTTCCATTTTTTATCAGTTTTTTACTAACATATTAAAAGTATGAAAATGTATTCAAAAAACAAAAAAATTCAAAATTGATATAGTTACACTGAGAAAACACATGGTGCCAGACGCCATAATTTATAGAGTTCTGGCGCCATGTACATAGTCGATTTAGGGATTGTGATAAAATATGGCGCCACACGCCATAATACATGGCGAAAAGTACATAGGCCTCCGCGCCATGTACATGGCGTGGCAGACTATATTACATGGCGTGGAGGACTATACTGTATGGCGTGGAGGACTATACTGTATGGCGTGTAGGACTATAGTACATGGCGTGGAGGACTATAGTACATGGCGTGGAGGGCTATAAGCATAGCGTCTGCTCCTATGCACTATGGCGTGTGGAACTATGTGAAATCGATTATGTACATGGCGCCAGAAGTCTATAAATTATGACTTCTGGCGCTATGTTTTTTCAGTGCATCTGAAGATGCTCCAGTTCACATCGAACAAAATGCCACGAGTCTTCTCAGTTCGATGCTCCGAACTGAAAATTCCCGAGGGATAAATAGCTTCAAGAAGCTTGCTGACATTTATACATCTCCTCACACAGCATGGCTGCGAGTTATAATTGTAGTGCCATGAGCCATATTACATGGTTCATGGCACCATGTAATATGGCGTGTGGGGCCATAATTTCTGCGCCATGTAATTATGGTGCTGGGAGCTATACTGCATGGCTCAGGGTACTATGTACATGGCGTGTGGCACCATAAATGCTGCGCCATGTAAAATGGCACCACGCGCTATGTAGATTCTGACATTATGGCGCTGGGAGCCATATTGCATGGCTCAGAGTACTATGTACATGGCGTATGGGGCCATAAATAATGCGCTATGTTACATGGCTCTGGGCACTATGTGGATTTTTTTCAGTTGGTTTTCAGTTTTCAGTATCAATCCATATTAAAGACACCGCGAGAAAAAATGGATTTGACGAGAAAATAATTGGAAACCTTGTCAAAAAGAAGAAGGACAGAATACAGCGTGATCTGTTAACGACACTCTTTATACAAGAAAAACAAAAACCAGCCATAAGAGTTCCAATTATTTTTACGTCAATATTTAAGCAAATTCAGGAACTCTTTGAACGCTTTGATATTAAAGCAGTTCCAACCAGTAGGGCTAAGAAATTAAGTACAATATTATGTCACGTGAAAGACAAAAAAGATAAGAAAGAAAAATGTGGAATATACAGAATTACTTGCCCAGAATGCAACAAAATATATATTGGACAAACGAAACGGTTAGTTGGTGTTAGACTAACCGAACATAAGCGCGAAGCAGTCTCAGCAAGGAAAAAGAACTCAACGATAGTACGATCAGCAGTAGCGAAACACATCCTGGAGGAGGAGCACAGCATAACGTGGGACAACGTGGAGGTGATTAAGGAAGTACAGCAGGTACGAAAACTGGATGCATACGAAAGCCTGAACATATGGAAAACCCCGATGGATAGGCGACTAAACACAGACCAAGGAAACTGTGTATCACCATTGTTTAGGTTAATTTAAACAGATACTTTATGATGATAATGTGATTAATAATAGATAGTAAAATGTATTTAAGTATATAATCAATAGATAATTAGCGGGTAATTAACGGGTAATTAGCAGGTAAGTAGCATTAGTAAATACTTTAAAAGCAAGCACCTTAAATAAGATATCTAAGCTATTTTAAGATCAGACCAAAAGACACTGAAGAAGAGGGCAGATTACCCTCGAAATATCGATATATGTCAAAATAAAAATAAATCTAGCTTCTAAAGGAAAAATTGGTTTAAATTAAAAAATATTTTTACAAGCTGGGAAAAAAATTGGTACACAATAAAAACAATTTAGGAATTTTTTAAACAGAGTAAGAGAAAAATTTTCAAAAATCCCTACGTCCGACTAATTTTTATGGTGTTGAGAGGGTCTGTGCAAAATTTGAAGTAAATCGTTTTATTAGAACTTGAGATATCATGTCAAAGTAGTTTCGAGGAAAACGCGTTTGAAATTAGGACTCTCGTCTCGGGCAGTCTAAGTCGTTTAATGATATGTTATACTTACATTTTTTTAATCTGCGATCCCTGTTTCGTACTATGTTCCCTCTTCCATTTCAAACGCAAGATTTCCTGAAGCTCCTCCAGCCATACGAGCAATTTGAATTTCTTTAGAAACTTCAGAAGCTCAGAGCGGTTTATTCGTTGCTGATCCCGTTTGTTGGCGAACACATGACTTTCAGGTCCGATTTTTATGCTCATGGTTTCCATAAGTTTTCAAAGTGGTAAAAAACCTTCATTAAAAATACAAACAGCTATGTTGTTCGCTATTTCAATGGTGTGGCTGCCAGCGTGTATATGTTTAGGTGAATTCAGTGATTCATTTAGTTTTCCGAAGACAAATCGTCGTAAATGGCTTTATTACTTCCAATACTTCTTGAGTCAATGGTGGATTCTTGTGAACAAAGTCTTTTAGAGTACCATCAGAAACAGCTTTTTGCCGTTTACACCAGCTGGATTCTCCAGGTGAACAATACTGGTGCTGTGGATTTTCATCAGTAGAACTTTTGTGGTGATAAGTAGTCCATACCTCTTTCTTCCTATTATCATCAGATTCAGGGTTTCGGCGAATATCTAAACCACAGTATAAACTCAACTCATTGATTACTTTGTCCGTTAATTTTACAGGGCCTTTCCTACAAATACCAGCACTGTTCCTTTTAACTTTTCGTAGCCTAGAACCCATCCTTTTCTGCACATGTCCAACACACTCTTTCTTTACCACTACAGGATCACTATCATATGGGTCTATGTTCAGAATGTCTTTGAATGTTTTCGAGTCACCGTCTCCGATGTATTTTGCATATTTGACTCCATATTTTTCAACTGACCGTTCGAATATTTCAATTACAGCGTCGACCTCCATTTTTCCGGAACTTGCTTTATGATTTATTGTGCAAGAATTCCTATGCTTTTCATACCAATCAGTGTAAGCCTCAATATCTGTAATTTTGTTTTTGTTTCCATATATTACATCCTTGACAAAAGCTGGATTTAACAATCGTATCAATTACTTTCTTGCTGTATTTCCCGATAAGTGTCGTAACTCCAAACAGTGAGCTGAAGCCTCGTTTCCATCACCATAGACAGTCAGATGTGTAGGGTCGGCTTCAGGTTCAGAAGCTTTTGTTAGCTCTTTTTCTTCCTCGGCGGCTTTTAAAATTATAATATCATAAACCGCACGTGCAACTATCTGCAAATTTTCCAGACAACTGTAGTACGTACTAATAGATATTCCTTGGCAAATATCCATCATGGTGGAAAATATATTAACGCCTTCTCTTCCTACACCTAAAAGTCTCATTGCTACGACGATTCTCTGATTAATTTCATAAGCTTTATTGATGAAAGGTGATGAATTGATGTATTGTGAAGCATCACAACTGCATTGCAATGCAATTTTAAATCCCAACTCACGAGGAGCATTTCGAGAAAATTGAATGCAAACAAAACCTTGCACAAACAACTGGAATATTTATATAATACCGCAGACAACGTCGTAAAAACCGAAAAAAAATTCTAATATACAATATCCGTAATTATTTTCTATTTTAATTTCAATGTCTTTGGAACTTTTCAGTTTCACTGCTGAAGCACTCATAAAATTTGCAATTTGCTCCATAGAATAACGATAACTTGGGGTTTTTTTCTACCAGGACGCAAATTAAATCCTCTTGCATTTTTTCTGTCCATTTTACACTAAAAATTCAAATTAAGACTGAAAAAAGTACACAGTGAACGACGATTGAAACTAAACTAAACACGAAACATAAGAATAAAAATAACAAAATACGTTACACTGACCTTCCAGGCACTCCTTTTACAGGTACATATCGGCGAAAAAACAGTTTATACGACGTAGCTTTCTTTCAAGTAATCGGATAATACCTACCGTTTACTAATGATTTGCTCCGGCAGTATTGGTTTAGTTGGCGTGTCGGGAAAAGAACTGTAACTCCGAAAATAATTCGAATTTTCAAAAATTCTATTAAAGGGTTATTCTTAAAGATTTTAACTTTGAAAATATGCACACAAAAAATGATATTTTCAAGTTTCTAGACCATAATACCCCCTAAACCCTGACAGCATAATGCATTCCGACTCTTCGCTAGATTCATTGGAGTAGGTGCAAATGTGTTATAGCTTACAAAACCAAGTGTCACAACCCTGATGTAAAAGAAACCAAAATTATCCCGCTAAAACCCGTTTTGATTGTTGAAGGTTAAAGGGCGTACACGGTTGAAACATATGTTTTATTTTTATTAAAAAATATACACATAAAAATCCATCCAAAAAATTTTAACAATACAAACTCAAACCTTTACAATGCAAATTTTATAAACAGTTTTATAAACGTGATAAGTAGACATCGAATTATCTGCACGAACAAAATGCTGAAATATGCATGCAAATATGCACAAAAAAAACGTTAAAATAAGCACATAATATGGTCAATAAAAAAGAAACATATTTATTTGGAATACATAAACATTTTATTCAGCATCAAATAAAAACTGCATTTTGTCTCTATACATTCAAAATTGTAATTTAAGTATTTGCGAACCTAAAAAATTAAAAAGTTTCACATCAAGAACAGATTTTTCTTTGCAAATAAATAACTACGTAGTATAATTTTTGTGACAGTAGACAATAATGTATTTTTCTAAATTTTCTATTTGAAATTTGTGCCGTTTGTCGCTTAATATCATTTTGTACGCAGAAAATGAGCTTTTGACGTCAACTGATGTCGAAGAACAAAATTTAAAATTTTGTGCCATGTTCTCCGAAATGCCTTCAAGCAAGGTTTTACCTGTGCTATTGATAAAAGAATTTATTTCCTTGATGGCTTCAAGGCCCGAATTTTTCGAGAAAATAATTCCAAGTTTGTTTGGAAGGTCTGTAGACAATGATTCTGGAAGCGCATTTCTAATAAATGAATCGATTTGCATAAAACAAGATTTCTGTTCCCTAGCTTTTCGGTAATAAACGGTTATTGACTAAAGTGTGTTTTAATTATAGCTAGATTAGGTTCTTTTTGATCATGGGGTCTGCAAATGCTTCTTGGCCGAGTTTAATCGCCAGTGCATCGGACGTATTGAGCTGGCTGACCACGTCCTTCACAGCTACGAAATGTTCCGTATAGAATAAAGCTGCCTTCAACCAGGTACCCCACCTGGTTGCAATTCGATCTGAAGGTAACGACCAAAACACTTGCTAATTTAATTTCAACCAATCGGTTTCCCTACCAACGTAACATAAAACATCTACACATGAAATATATACAAATGACG
This sequence comes from Nemotelus pantherinus, assembly GCA_963978885.1. Lineage (NCBI taxonomy): Eukaryota > Metazoa > Arthropoda > Insecta > Diptera > Stratiomyidae > Nemotelus > Nemotelus pantherinus. Next base: position 216,674,935 of record OZ022264.1, read on the forward strand.
CGTATAGATCATTTAGCATCATAATCTGCACGTAGCATTCCTAAATAGTAGCTCAATGGAGTAACAAAGTTACCCTACGTTTTTGTTGGGGATGAGGCGTTTGCCTTAAGAAAGGACTTCATTAAGCCATTTGGTCATGAAATTCTATCTAAAGAACGAAGAATATTTAACTATCGGCTATCACAGGCGAGGAGGATTGTTGAATATGTGTTTGAAATAATGGCTAGTCGATTTCGTATACTGCACAGCAGCATATTTCATCTTCACCGAATGGGAGCTCATCAATTATTGATGAAACTGTTTCGCTTCTTCGTGGTACGTCTTGATTCTTTAAAAAACTAAGGTAGCTATAGTACCAAAGCTTAGGGATATGAATGTTATCAGGGTCCAAGCCACTTGCTTCCGATGCTTTCACCTACAATAATAATTACAATGTAAAATTAAATAAACAATTTTTGTTAAAATAAAAACAAAAACCTACCTTTCTATGTTCCTGATTGTAACTACACCGCATACTTTGTAGTTTTTTCAGTACAGTTTCACTGTTAGCGTGGGAGACCTTTGTACGAAACAGTACATGAATATCGTCCAGAGCAGAATTTTGTTTCGTTTTGTTTCGGTTTCCGACTTGCCAAAGACATTCATGAGACCTATATTTTTCTATAGCTTCCAACACAAAATCAAGGCCATCACTACCCATTATGCTAAATTTTTCGATTATATCAAATAATCACACAAACAGCTAATTAGCTTATCACGGGTCCGCGTGTGAAGCAAGACTGCCACGTTGTTTGGACTGTCCATTTTATGGATTTTCAAAACTCGGCCTACTATTTCCCCACACACGGTCGATCCTAAAAATGGCCCGATGGCCTGTGTCCATGGACTTTTCCTTGAGTCCTTTCGAGTTCTCCTACACACGGTGAGATTTTGACCTAGCCTCAGGCCATTTGGACTGATGGAATGCTCGTGAGTGGGGGCCCTAGATATCTCTGTTCTGAGGTCTTAAACAACGCGACAACGCGAACAATAGCCGCGTTTATAACGTGGTTTTAAAGTGGATTAGAATTAGTCAAGCCGCGTTGTATACCCGCAGTGGATTGATTTGAGATAAGTCGATCCGATCACGAAATTTCACTGGATTGGATCGATTTGGGCGTTAAAAGACCGGATTGAGGGATTGAGGATTGAAAAATTCGAAGCCTACTTGAGTTCTATTCATATATGTGACGTTCCGAGGCGATATACTTCACTTTAGTAGAACTAGCTGAATTTTATTTGGTTAATCTACCTTAATCCAGTCGCACCATAAACCTACTTTGAAGTTTCATTTCAGTCCGTTCCAAGCCAAGTCACTCCAAGTCAGTCCGGCTAATATACGCGGCTAATGATTCACATTTTGTCAATTCCAGAGAAAGACCGTCCTTCGGAGAAAAGCAAATCACTCCGCAGTTCTCCGGCTACAACCTTCCATTACAAGAGACAACACGTGAATGATCGTAAATAATATAGCAGAGTTTTTTGACAACTTTCTGTGTGACACACTGCGCTGCAAAATGATAGGACCCTCCTCAATTTTTCTAAGTTTCTATCAATTACAGCATTGTATTTGGTAGACTTTAAAAAGTGATTTAATATGTTTTCGCGGAAGCAGGTGTCATTTCACTTGAACTGCACCCTTTGGTTCATTCAGCGTCTGGTATTGCCATGGTAAAAAATACATAGCAGTCGAATCCTGACATTTTAAATTATATTAAGATTCGGTGATCTTTATTTATTTATTTATTTATTCACCAAGCAAGGTGTACATGTACAGAAAAATAAATAAAATAGTACATGGATAAAATTACGAAACAAAATAAAATAATATATGAAACAAAATAAAAAACAAAACTATATATGAATACAAGACTAAGTTTGACCATTGTAAGACAATTGTTCTATGCTGAGCGAAATATTCCTTTACGATGTTCGTGATATGTACGGCTGTATAATAATGCTGAAAGAGACAATCTTCACCAGAAATTCTGAATCCATTTTGCTGGATTTCGTCATTTAATGTGTTTACGGGCAAACCGGATTCTCTCATCTGTGTGTCTTGAAGGAGGTAGTTTTTTTTTCTTTTTCTTATATTTTAGGCATTTAGCCCTTATCATAGCTTTTTTATGTTCCAAATATTTGCTTTAACGGCCAATTGCAAGCTTCGTTGAACTGGATCCCGCTCTAAAAATTGCACGTTCTTCTTTTCATAATATTTACAAGTTCTCTGAGAAGATTCAACACTACACATCGACTCATCGACTAGTTTCACTAATTTTAGCGATGTTTGTCACACTATTATTCTTTTTTCAAATTTAATATTATTTCTACTTCTTTTTCCGTAAGTTTTCTAGACCAATTATTCACAAAAACTTATTGATACCTACTGCCTCAAACGATTAATTTCAAGAATCCACATTAATTGTTGTTTCACGACACAAACTCGCTAAAATAAATTCTAAACTGCGAGATTTGTTAGATCTCTGTTCGTTTGTTCACTGAAGGAAAAACTCGTAGTTGGTTTAACTAATTTTAATAGTATTGCAACGATTCATTCCAAATCGTTAAACGAACTACGGAAAATGGTCCTTTTTACTATGTTAATATAGTTAATTTAACGATATAAAGTAATTGGCTCTGCTAATACAAAAAATATCGAAGTATTCAAGAAATAAACTGCTCTAATTGTTTCATAACCACGAAAATTAGTGATCTATAGCAAAATATTCATCAATTCACTCAACACTACCACATTTCGAATTAATAACAATTTTTATAGTACTTGAACTACTTTGCAATAGTTGAATTCAACAAACGTATAGTAATTCTTCTTTGGAATTATTCTGCGAAACGTAAAATGGTTTCGACATTTGGTCGTTTTTTCATGTTCGGAATGAAATTTCCCATGCAGTAGGCAATAAATCACTTCATCCATCAATTTCTACGCATTTGATTGCCGTGTTTTAGAGTTACCGTGCAAAAGAGTTACCGTGTTTAGAGTTACCGTGCATATATCTTTGATATTTCAGTTGAAATTTTTACGCATACGAAATTATTTCACTTTGCTTTTGAGTCGCCGCAGCACTGAGCTTCATTCTTGTCATGTATTCCTGCGAAAAATACTGAGAGGGCCAATCAGTTCAATGGTATGGATCAATCAGTTCAGTGTCGAAAAGTGCACTCAGACACTCAAAAAAACTACACTCAGAAAAATATGTTTCCGAGAATCAAATAAAATATTTACTTGTTTACGAGATGTGAAATCTTCTACAAATCAAATAAACTTTTATTTGATGTCAGTAATTTGTATTTGTATTGGGTAAAAATTTCTTGCATTCAACGGAATACAATTTTTACTTTACCTTATTTCAAGGAAGTAATTTTTCTCAAATCTAGTAAATTATGTCTACGAATTAAGTAAATTATATCTACAATGCGAACATGTTTTTACATGATTCAACATCAACCACGCTTTAATATTCGACGAAAATATTGATAGTTTTTATGATTTCTGTTAACTTTTGCTTTACACAAATAAGAGGTCGGTAGCTTAGTTCGCTAACGCGCCAGTCCGAAGCAGCGATCTATTGCTCGCGAGTTCGAATTCGACTGGGTTCATGGTTGTATTTGTTCGTCTTGAGTTGTCTTAACAGCTGGCTCCATTGATTTAGTGTCACAATATGGCTTTAAGTGGCGACTAAGGTATAAATAACGCTAGCGCTTCAGTAAATAGGAAAAAATGTGGCAATTAAAATAAAGAATAATAGAATAATTGATATCGGCTTCTCCCATATGTGTCTCCTTACCGCCATAGCTAACCATTCGCTTCAAAAGGAGTCAAACCATATTGCTTTGGCACGTGAAAATATTTTTTTTATTTGTTTTTATTTTTTGCATTCCCTCCAAAGTAAGCCGCGCTTTTGAAATGAAGTTAGGCAGAGTTTTTGCGTGCCAACGACATGCAATGTTCTCAAGCGGTTAACTTTGTGGTTCACAAGTAGCGAATCCAATCCCGGGATCCCGCATCCCGCATCCCGGGATCCCGGTCAATTTCTGGTCCCGAAAATCCCGGGATTGATGAGTTCTAATCCCGGGATTTTCGGGATCAGAAATTAGCCTGGATTCCGGGGCCGGGAGTCAAGCATAAACGGCAATCAAATTACGGCAAGACTCGAAAAGAGCAAATAGAATCCATATTGATGAGAAAGCAATTAGCATGCAGGTTCACATCAAAATGCGTAAAGAATAGAGCAAAACAAACCGATGTAACAGTTAAGAAGAGAATACAAAGGGGTTTGTAAATAAATAAGTATGGACTGTTTCGCATTCAGTGCATTCGTTACTTCGAATGATTTGAGGAAATTAATACTAGCGAATGCATACACAGATTTACCAAAATCCTCAACAACAATAAAAAAAAGGTTTGGGGCTATGCAAGCAGGATAAAGAAAATAATAAAAAATGAGATAAGACAGGCTAGTATCTCAGGTGAACGGTTCAGTTTGACGTTTGATGAGTGGACCTCGACTGCAAATAGGCGCTATATAAATATTAACATCTACTAAGTAAATTCTTCTTAGAGCTTGGTGCGAGTAAGGATATCAATGACAGCTGCAAACTACCTAGATATATTAAAAAAGCGTCTTGCTGAGTTTGATGTTTCTATAGGAAAAGACATTGTTACCATCGTAACTGATGGGTCAAACGAAATGTGAAAAGTAAGCAGACTAGTTGATGCAGAGAAACATATTTGTTTGGCGCATAGCATCCACTTAGCAGTTTGCGATGTTCTCTATAATAGGAGGTCCATTCCAGGTTGAAGAGTCGATGAAGCACCTGATAGTCTGGACGACGACAACGAAGATTTGGATGGTCCTGAATCAGCTTTGTTCATTGAATCCGATCGCTTGCAAGAAACGATTATGACATCATCGCATGCATAAAGAAAGTACGTAAGGTAGTTTTATATTGTAAAAAAGCTCCAACGAAAAATAATAACGATCTTCAAAACTATGTTAAATCCGAGCATGGCATTTAATTGTCTCACTTACTGGATTGTAAAACAAGATGAAATAATCTCTTGACAATGTTTAAACGGTTATCCATTTTGAAAAATAGTATACATTAATAGGCCTGCAATATCCAGAGCGATTAAAAGGAACTGAGTTTGATTCGATTCAGAAGCTTATTGAAGTTTTACTCCTTGTAAAATTGACTGTTTAGGCCTTAAATCGCAAAGATGCAAGTTTACGCACTGCTAATACTTCATCAAGATTTTTATTTAGGCTGCTAGGAAAAAACGGTCCATTCTTGTGAATGCTATGTAAAATTGCAATATTGGACCGAATAAAAGAGCGTCCGTGTACTGAGCTGGTTAGGTAAGCTATCTCCAGAATCTACATTGTGCCAGCAAAAATTTACCAAGCCAAATACAATCTCTATTTTGGAAGTCAAGCAACGCAAATATTAAAAAAAATACTTCAATGATCTAGATGCTGAACCCTTTGCTTGCTAGCCAAAGAAATGAGGAGAACCCAGTAGATACCCATATTGAATCAGAACAAGGTAGTCGTCAATTGATGCTACAAGAAGAGCTGCAAAGGTATGAAAATAATGAATCATGAAATGCCGCAAGAAACTAATCTAATTAAAACTATTGCAAAAGAAATGAAACTTTTCGAAAGTGGTGGCACTCGCATAGTTTGGAGCAGGCTTACCAATATGTATCGACCGTTTCCGCGGCGTCCAACATCGGGAATAAATTTAGAAGCAAGCTTGGAGACGATACTTTGGATACTTTGCTATTGCTTCAATGTTACTTCCGAAAAAACCAATGAACTTTGGCAGAATTTTTATGTGTTGAATATTTTATATGTTAAGAGTTGTGATTTATTGTTGTGATTTTTTGTCGTGATTTGTTGTAATTTGTAATAGTTGTAATTTTAAATATTTGCTTTCATACTGTCGACGTCTCGGATAATTAAAATTATTGTTTTTATTTGCATGAATTAAATAAATTAGTAATTATTCGGTAACATATTTTTTATACAGTTTTCAGCTTACTTATTGCTGTAGTTTTGAAATGATGGCACATAATATAATCTGTTTATTAATAACTTGACTTATATTGTTGTGTTATATTTTGAAACTCGAATCCCGGGATCCCGGGATTTGAGATTTTTTAATCCCGTAATCCCGGGATTGAAAAAATGGTTCGGGATTGGAATCCCTATTCACAAGGCACAAAACCAGGGGTTGGCCTTGTCCTATCGGTATTGGCCATCGGATCCGACTTTTTATTTAGTTTTTCACTTTTTCAAGTTTTAATTGATTACGTAACTTTATAGAAAATGGGGCAAAACACAAAACACAAAGGCATCCCAAAACAACGCGACGACGCGAACACGCAGTTCAAGACACGCTGATTCACGTCTTGTCAATTCCAGAGAAAGGCCGTCCATTTCGGAGAAAAACAATCACTGCAGCTCTGCGGCTACAACCTTCCACCGCAAGAGACAACACATGAATGGTCCCCCATCTAAGTAGTAACCGCGCCCAACAGTGCTTAACTTCGGTGATCATAAGAGAACCAATTGATGCCAGATTTATGGTAACCTTTAGTTGAAACTATACCAAATTTTACTCAGGGCAAGTTCAATATTATTTCTTTGAATTGTCGAGAAACCATCTCAATAGTTCTTATATGGACATTCATTGTTGAGTGAACACATCCCTGTTGTGCATACAATTTAATTACTGAGCAATCATTTTTGTCTGCTAAAAATTGTTGTTGAATCACTAAATATTGTTGGGGCACCACCGACTATAGTCATTTACTATTTCGTAATATGCGCATTGTTGGAATACCATAAAGTCCAACCAGTGATGAGTCTGCGTCCGTACGTGCGCATATGCGCCGAGGTAAACCACGCAAAGCATATGTTGCACCCAAACATAACTTTCCGAACAGCCAGAAAAGTGGCATGCTCATTAAGCAACCTTTTGCTCAATTTTTGCTATGAGCTGTCCGTACGTAAAGTGGTGATAAGATACAACTTGACATACGTTCGCTTATGCGCTGTATGGACACTTATATTCACTCCTATTTGCGTATGTCAAAAAGTGCCTTTTTTGCTCTAAAACCAGTCGGTTTTGACAGACGATTATGTTCGCAGACTCATCTTTGGTTAGGGCTATAGTTGGTGGTTGATTACTTTTTCGCACGAAGGACGTAGTTCATCAACCATGCGTCATGGTACATAAAAGTAATCAACCATTTTTTTCTGGTTATTTTACGCAAAAAAAAACGAAGGAAAGTTTTTGATTTTACCAAGATTTTTCTCTCAGTGTTGCGGCTAATTATTAAGGTTCTTTAAAAAAAATCAGTGATGAGCAATTGAATAATACTTTGTTTTCATGGAAATTTCAATAAGCTGTCATTAGTTTCACTTAGACTGTTCTGCTCTTAGCAGTTTCTTAAAACTTTGAGAAATTGAGGAATGTTTGCTCATTTTGCTGTGGAGTTACACCAATTTCTGAATTGTGTAGGAAGTACCAAGGATATAATACAATATAATAATATAATAAGATATATAACCGATAATATAACCATGCACATTGAGTGATGGAGCATGGAAGGAGATAAGTATTAAAAAGAAGTTCGAGATTTTGTTGCTTTTTTAAATTCGACTGACAATTCCCATTCAGCTTCATCAGAAGGAACTTAAAGACATATAAGTCTTATGTTTTTTATTTTCTCTCACTTTCAAATGTATCATTTTTTAGATTGCTTGCGACTCGAAATGAGAACGCGTCATTAAAGTATCTCGTTCTGCATTTGCAAATATAATAGGTACTATGATCATCAAAAGTGAGTGCACACCTCCGAAATTTGTTTTTGAGCTTCAATAAAAAAAAAATACCGATTGAAAAATATTTCCGATTGAGGAATATTAAACCTTTATTCGTTTAAAACAATACACTAAAATATCAGTTCTATATATTCACTAGCAAAAAATTTACAGAACAACAAAAAACAAAAAGTCAATGAAATACGAGTCAAAAGTAAGTGCACACTTCATATAATATAAATTGATATAATAATTTTAAGAAAAACTGGTATTTGATTTGACCACCCTTTGCCTTTAAAACAGCTTCCAGTCTTCTAGGCATAAATTCTACTAATTTTCTTGTAAATTCTGCTGGTATATCATCCTATTCTTCCTTAAAAGCATTTTTCAAACTTTCCTTAATGAGGTTGAGGTCTGGGGATTGGGGGATGATCCAATACCTAGGGAGTTCTATAAAGCAACCACAATCTTACTAAATAGGAAGTGTGCTTAGGATTGTTATCTTGTTGGAATATCCACGTCCTAGGCAATTCCAATTTCACAGCACTGTCAGCCATATTTCGCTGCAAAATATTGAGATAGCCTTGCTTATCTATACTATCAATAAATTCTAGGTTTCCAACTCCCGATGCTGCCATACACCCCCAAACCATAACAGATCCTCCGCCATGCTTCACTGTGCCGGAAACATTTTTTTCATGGAACTCAGTATTTTTAGTTCGCCAAAGTTTTTTATTTGTATGCCCGCCAAATATTTAAAATTTACTCATCAGAGAATAAAACGTTTTTCCAAAAATCATAAGTACAGTTTTTATATTTTTTAGCACAATTTTTGCGTTTTTTTCTCATTCGCTTTAGAAATAAACGGCTTCCTTCGTTGTGCTCTGCCATGTACCCCATGTTCATTCAATATTCTTCGAACGGTGGAGGCTGAAACGGATTGATTGGGTGTCGCGGAATAATTTTCAGCTATTTTGCTGCCCTTGAACGTGGATTACCCTTAACTTCTTTCACTATATTTCTTATTTATTTTCTATTTAATTTCCCTGGCCGTATAGATCTTTTAAAATTGTACAACATTTTGAATTTATTGTATTTGTCAACAATTTTTTTAACTGCACTGTGTAGTCTTTTTACCATTTTTCCAATTTTCCGTAAACTTTTACCTTCACAATGCAAATTCACTATAATATTTCGTGTTTCTGGCTCAGTTTCTTTCCTCATTTTCACACCTTTCTTCTAGCACGTTTTAAATCAAACTAACTCCTTCAAAAATGACTTTACCAAGAATTTTTGCGATTGCTGTTTCCTAGAAATTAACTTGAGGTTGTATTTCGTTATAGTAAAAGATCCGTAACTTTGTTTACAGCTAGAATCTAACAACGTTTGAACACGTGTGCACTCACTTTTGATTCATATTTAATTGACTTTTTGTTTTTGTTCCTCTGTCAATTTTTTGTTATTTAATATATGGAATTGATTTTTTTGTATATAGTTTTTAACAAATAAAGGTTTGATATTACTCAGTCAGAAATATTTTTCAATCGGTAATTTTTTTTATTGAAGCTCAAAAACAAATTTGGGTTAAGGTGTAGTTTTAGGGTCCATCCGCAGAGGATGTGGGGGGTTACTTTGTTTGATTCAAGGGGGTGTTCATATAACATCCCCATAAAATTTTGGAGGCGGTCACCCCTTGAGAAAAAGTTACAGCCCCCTAAAGTACGCGTATTTGAGGGAAAAAGGAGTTAAATGAAATGGGGTGGGAGACCCGGAGGGGTGGGGGGCTAGTTTGCTTGATTTAGGAGGGTGTTCATATAACATCCCCATAAAAAAATTTCGGCGGTCATCCCCTGAGAAAAACTTACAGCCCCCTAAAGTACGCGCATTTTCAACTTTTTTGCACATTATACTGCTATTATAATTAAAAACTTAAAACTCATAACGACTGCTACAAAGAAAGGAATTTATTTAATATTTAAATTTAATTTACAATAAAGTATGCAACATTACAATTCGCACACCCTAAAATTTAGCATCTGGCGACGATTATGGTGAATCGACCGAGGAAGAATCTTTTACACCGCGCGGGGGTGTGAAAGGGGGGCGTGGCGGGGTGGTGCTGGGGTTGGAGGGCGGTGCGGGGTGGTTTAGTGCCGTGTGGGGTAGTGTCGTGCAGGGTCTAAAATATGAGAGATGCATAATGTGCAAGATCGTATGTAAAAAAGTTGAAAATACGGGTACTTTAGGGGGCTGTAAATTTATCTCTGGGGGTGACCACCCTCCTAAATCAAGCAAACTAGCCCCCCACCCCCTCCGGTTCTCCCACCCCATTTCATTTAACTCCTTTTTCCCTCAAATACGCGTACTTTAGGGGGCTGTTACTTTTTCTCAGGGGGTGACCGCCGCCAAAATATGAACACCCCCCTGAATCAAACAAAGTAACCCCCCACCCCCTCCGCGGATGGACCCTAAAACTACACCTTTACCCAAATTTGAAAGGTGTGCACTCGCTTTTGACGCTCACAGTATATCTCTAAATCTTTATCAGCTTTTCGCAAAATGATATTTTTTTGGTATTCCAGAAGTTTGCTTCTCCAAGGAAACCAGGGTTGGCCTTTCCCACGTAGTTAATAGATTTGATTTATTTTGGGTAAGTACTCAAACTTTTACACGTCCTCAGCAACCATTTTTTTATTTTTTGCCAATTTTTTCAAATCCAAGTTCACAGAAAACACCTGCACCAGTTAGCCGAAACAACGCTTTTACGATGGGCTAGTCGCATGTTTACATAGCAAATGTTTGAAACCGAATGCTTGCAAGCAACATCTCAGGGACACATGTTGACACAAAACTGTACTGTATATTTCTCTGAACATTTTCAATCACCTTTAAGGCCCTTTTTACACATGCGTCCATACAAATCAACGTACTCCCCCAATCCCGCCTTATATCAACAGACTTGTTTAAATACAAAACGTTTGGAAGCGTAAGCAAAACAAAGCAAAGTGTAGCAAAACAATACGACAATTTTGTAAATTTCAAACAAAATGAGACAAGTGAGATGTCGATTTTTTTATTCAATTAAAATTGCACAGAATTGACTTGGTGAAGCTCTATCATCACAGCACTTAGCATTGAGCCCATTTAGGTTCGTTTCCCTACATCCAATGGAACAGGTCTTTCGTATTTTACGTTAAAGGAATGACACAAGCTTGCTCCCCCGACGGCATGCGTGCTTATATCATACAACAAACCGCATCCTATTCACTACATATTGGGTCAGTGTGTCAACAAACAGCTGTTCTCCCTTCAAAATATCGAAACACAGCCGCCGCCACTTCCTACAATCCTGCAACGAATCGTCTAGGACGTCTACACTGAGAAAGGTCAATCGACTTTTGGCAGATTCCCACGCACGATTTCACACTTCCTTGCCGCGAGAGCGGCCCGCGCCCACACCGTTCACCGTACACTATTATGTAATTCCGTGATAATCTCCTCAACCCAAGACGACGTCGACGTTGCTTTGAGATTAAGACGGGGAGATAAAAGAAATTTACTCTAATGACGCGGTATTTGCTGAGCGTGTCACTCACAAACTCGAAGCCTTTTTCCCTGTTCGAATTCAGTGCGCGTAGCGAAGCGTCCACAAGTAGGATTCGGGCGCATCTAAACGAATACTTTCCGTTTTTTTATCAATCACCGTTTGGCTGTGTGTGTTGATAAACACGTGTGAGCACTGTTTAATTCAATTATTAATGCGCCCGCCGGTCGGTCGGACAATTTTAGCGACGGCGAGCGAAAAATTCCGGTTCCAATCCGATCTCCGCGAACAAGTGCGATTATTATGCAAGTCGTCAACAGGCTCAGTGTCCATTCATAATTCACTGTGTTTAGCGCGAAACTGACTGTCACCGTCTTCCGGACGTGTACCTTGAATTCGGGCGCCAAAACCTATATTCTAAAAATAGCGCGCGGTGTAACAGAATCGTGTGCGTTCATAAATAGAATCGTGTCTACAACTCCCCGGCAGACGGTTAGTATTTCCAGCGGATTCAGGAGAGGGCAGCGATTAGCAAGTGAGCGATGTAAGTGAAATGCATGGCACATTGCTTTTTCGTGACGCACACAAAGAATGGTAAGTGTTTGTTAGTGTCGCTTGTAAACTGTGTTCGAGATCTGGCAACGTCGCGCAAGTCATAAATTCACAGCAGGTTTCTTCGAGTGGTGTTTCGGCCGGGTGTTGTGCGCGTGTGTGTGTGCTATTCTTTGCTCGCATTCACAGTGTCTGCTGATTTCGTAAAATTAAGCGAAGTAAATTTCGTCCACTGTTTTCATTGCTTGCATTAAATTAATTTACGAAGTTCTTTACATTTAAAGCTGATATTGAATGGATACAAGTATACACTTTCACCACTAAAATATCTAAATGAGCAGTTCGTCGTGGGTATAAAATTTACATTATAATTAAAAGTAGATCTTAAAACCTAAACTTTATTTTAAATTAAAAAATTAGTGTTCAGTTTGCCTTGGTTCTAATTTTTGCCGGTCTCAGTGTTTTCTTTACGAGAAATTTATTACACTTGAGTGTATTCGAATTCTTCTTCGAGTCACTGTACGCCACCCCACTGACATGCAATAATTTCGAAAGCCATCCGTCAAATCTTCAAAAGGCCACAGACTGCAGGAAGTCCACATGAATATGCCTAGCCGATTGGATCGACTCGGGTAATAGGCCATTCTGTTTGTCTGCTTTCGAACTTTGACGTCCCTACGCCAAGCCATTTCGGTCTTTTCATCCTGTCGTTTCCTTACGTTTCTCTCAATGTTCCTGCTCAGATTGCTCTATATAGCTACCCGGGAAACGGGACGGGACAGACAAGTTCAATAGCGTTGACCGTGACAACGTCACCGATACATTTTGCTATCGAGTGAATTTCTTTTTCTTTATCTCGGCGACCTTGAAATAATCGGTATTCGGTCGATATTAGAATTTTCGCAAAAACTCGAAATTGTTGTGTACATATAAATCAAGTGTAAAACACAGTGGTTGTTTGTATCATCTTTGCATTTTGGAAATTTCATTCAAATGCTAAAAGATTATGAATAGTGATAATGAAATGCATGTGAAGATGTGATAACGCTTACAATCAGTTAAAATAGCTTCATGTGAAAAGGCATAACTTTCACGCAGAACTATTCATCAATAAATCACCAGTTTTCTCACTTCATAACTGGAACAAGCTATAAAATTGGTGTTAATTCTCATTTAACATTATGAATAATGGGACACGGAAAGATTCATACGGGAATTAAAATTAAATTTAATAAGAGTGCGATTCAAACAAATTTCTAAATGATGAAAGTTTTCCCAAGCTCTTTTAACTTGTAACAGTCAGGCCCGCCATTATTTCGAACACTTAAGTTGATTTGTAGAGCCAAGTGTGAAGAAAAAGCAGTAATTAAAATTATTTAAAACTGTACCTATTTCAAAACAAAAAGAAACCACATTGGATTCTTACCAGATATTTCCAGATAAATCAAGTACAATCGCTCAATTATTCAGCTGCTCAATGTATTTGGGACGAAAAAGTTTAAGTATTGTTTGTTCTTGAAGATAAAGACAGTACCATGTAGATGTTTCATCGATTTACATACCGCAACTTTCAGAAAGAATTTAAATAATCTATATTTCTTTTTCTGACAGTAACATATAATTATTTAAGACAAAATCGAAAAAAAAATTGCAGAAATATTTACCAAATAAACCATAGTTAATGCTAGAAGAGATACCAAAATTATTTGTGCATATCATTTTCACACCAGGATTATTCATGTAGTTTCGAAATATCGCTTTAGGAGAACAATGAATGATTATATTGGGTAATTTGTGCATCGTACTTGCAAAGGCAAATTCGATGATTGAATCGTCCATCTAACTACGAATGACATCAGTGTAGTTATTCTTAATGAAATTTGGATATACTAGCTATTTCTGTTGCAGAAAAGTGAGGCGCAGAGGGAGTACAGCAATATTTGTAAAATCAAGTATAGGATCAAGGCTTATCACAGTTTCTGAAGTTCTCAACACAATCATAGAACTTCAACTGGACCTGGAGAAGATTAAAATTGACACTTTCTACAATGCCCCATTCGAGGACGATCAATGCTTCCTAAATTACATCGATCATCTTTACTCATAACATGAAAAGATTATCACAATAGCCGACACAAACATCGACCTTCTGTCTTTATCAAATATTAAAAAAGCCTATAAAGATGTTATAACATCCAACAATGCAGTACAAATAAATTCGATCAGACCGACACGTGTTACGGAGTCCGCGAAAACCTTACTTGATCATGTTGTTGTAAGAAGTTCAGACCTGGTGGAACGAGTTACTTATAATGATGATGAATGGTCAGACTAAAATTATATGGTGCTGAATATCTTGATCAGGACTTGCCTTAAAGGAAAATTGCCTCCGAAAAAAATAACGATCAGCACTGTCAACAAGTTCGAGCTCGTGAAATATGTGACGCAAGCGTTGAACAGCAATCTGCATGTAGATATTGAGGAACTAATAAGAATTCTATGTGAAGCTAAAATCAAAGCAACATCTAGTAAGCAGGTAAGGGTTCGCCATGGATCGTGGATCACTAAATGCGTTATTGATATATCCAGACGTAAGCGAAAAGCCAATAAAATGTGGAAAGCAGATTCCAACTGTGTGATGAAACGACAAAACTACCAGCATTTAAAAAGCCAGCCAAGTCGAATAGTAAAACAAGAGAAAAATAAATTTTACGCTAAAAGATTCGAAGTTTCATGCGAAAATAGCAGAAAATACTGGAAAATAGTAAATGAACTGGCCAAAAAATACAAAAAGGCACTTCTGCAACCACATCATGTATCATAGAATTACAGATAGATGGGTCATTGATTTTCTCTAGTGAGGCAATTGTGGAACATTTAAACGAAATATTTTGCAGCAATTGGGTCAGATGTCACGCCATATTTTCATGAGATGTCTGAACAACGCTATTGTTCAATGAAAAATCAAATATCTAACATACATTTGAGACCGACAATACCTAGTGAAGTGGCTGAAATAATCGACAATTTAAAAAACGGCGTTTCACCAGGTATCGATAGTATAACACCAGGAGACATAAAAATGCTTAAGCAACAAATAACTAAGGTTTTAGTGGAAATCATAAACAACCACTTAAAAGCCGGCAGGTTCCCGGCATGCCTTAAATTGTCGAAATTAATACCCGTTTTTAAAGGAGGTAACCCTTGGAATCCTTCGAATTATCGTCCAAGAGCTGTCACTAGTGTGCTAAGCAAAGTATTTGAAAGCGTAACGAGTTTCTCGATTTTTTATTTTGGTTTCGCGTGTTCAGAGAAGCAGTTTTGTGCCGGGAGTGCGAAAAAAATGTCCAGTTAAATCGCGACACTTTGATTTTAAGGTGTCCTGGAACGATTTATAAGCAGGTGAGAAACCATAAGCGACAAAAAATCAGATGCACATTTAAAGTTTCTGCTGTGTCGGGTACTTGGTTTTCCGGTACCCACTTAAGTTTGGGAGATATTTTCCGTTTTGTTGCATATTATTTTACATCGCCACATGTCATCAAACTCGAAAAAGAATTGATGCTTTCGAAACAAAAGCTCATTGATTGGCTAAGTTTTTGTTTGGCAATATTCTGTTTTTGGATCACCGAGAAAAGCAAAATCGATGGTCCTGGCACTATTGCTGAGAACGACGATTGCAGGCTCGGCAAACGGAAAAATTGTCGCGGTCAGCTTGTAACGGGCCAATGGATTTTTGGGGGTATTTGCCGTGAGACAAGAGAAGCGTTTGTAGCAAGCGCGACAGCAAAACGTTATTGGCAGCTATTAGAGAAAATATTGCTGATGGCACGGCCATTCAGATTGTTGGCGCGCATATGGAATAGACAGGCTATCGACATCTGACAGTTAATCACTCGATGAATTTTTTGGATTCGGTGACTGGTGCTCACGCTCACAACATCGAGAGGTTCTGGAGGGATTTGCGAGATGGCATGCCCCGGTTTGGTCGTGCTTTTCAAATTTCGAAAATATGAAGAAAAAAAAATGTTTCGCCCACCCACTCAAAAATACTTTTACACTGTTAAACAAGGTCAGCCCTATCAACTCTACCTTTTTTGCTCCCCTCCGACCGACAGTCCTATCATCTAGACATTTACCACCGAGAACTTTTCAGGCCATAATGGCATTTGATTTTCTTGTTGCTCTAAAAGAATTTACTTCACTCTTCGCCTCTATAGGTTGTGTTATATAAAGTCAAACATCAATCCCTTAATTTTAGAAAACTCAAATCTTCCTGTCTAAAACCTAAAAACTCATTCTACAGTCGTATCTTTAGAACTTAGTTATCTTTACAGTACTTTGTCTCCTTTATATTGTATCAAATCAGAGTGATGAGCTCGAAAATGAATCATCTTATAGCACCCTATAAATCTCTCTTCAGTATCGATAAAGCATAAAAGCCACCATAACAATTCTCGACCATAATAGAGATGTACCTATTATGAGTCAAATAGCGACCAAACAAATTCTCAAGACAGGCCGCGTGAAGCTTAACTATTAACCGTGAAATTAGTTAAAAAGAGATATAGAATCAAACGAACTATAGGTAAAAGCAAGATTCGGAGATATTTCTAATTCAATGGAACGGATTGATGATTACTTAGTCAAATTGATTCGGACTCGGAATCAATTCAGGAATACGAGAACCGGTTTCTATCCCATACCGACACAGATTAGTGTTAGGCGGATATTAAAAATCGGTCCAGTTGATAATTGAGTTTCGTCTATTGACCATACATACAATCGAATTCACACAAATCGTTTTTTGATTAGGTTTCCGTTTTTGTTTGTAGTCTTTTTTTCCACCACGCAATGTGTTTGGTCATCTTGTCTACTAGTAGGTATTTAGGTATGTGTTTTAAGAAGTGTACATAAAAATTAACAAGCTCTTGATTTCATCCATGACAGTTTACTATGCAATTTCTTTAAGATACAAGGACTTAGATAACATGAGAATCTTATCAAAATCTTTTGCACAGTGAATATAAAAAGTTTTCGATCATGTGATTAAGTTAAAAGGGTTCCAAAAATAGCAGAAAAATTGATAATAAAAGAAATCTTTAAATCTATGTATTTTTTCATCTAGTAGCTATTTTTACAGACTGAAGTCTAGTCATAACAATAGAATATTGAAAAATGATAATATAAAAATCCAGAAAGAGTTAGCACGCATAATGAAAATAATATAAGTACCTAATAAAAATAATAACAAAAAAACTGTAATAATGAAAATAAGCTTAACATATTATGCGCATAGGTGGCCGAGAAAAAGCATTAATCATGAATTAAGGCAAGGAATCAAACCTGAATCTATAGTTTGGTGCGTAAATTGTACGAGCACCAGTAGTAGAGGACCAAGTTGGTGCTCTTCGTGTCTCCTGATAATAGGCAATTGTGACGAATGAAAATTTATATAAGTTCGCGCGAAGGGTATATTAAATATTACATGTGATCGATCAGAAGGATTAGCTTTCCAAAGTCTCAGCTTAGAGCCGAGATCAGAAAGCGCAGGATCTCCTTTAACAACAATATTTAATTGTTTGGATCTCCTTTAACAACAAATCAGTTTACATTATTGTTGTCTACATCCCGCCCAGATCTGACGAATCCATCTACAGCTATTAATGTGATACAATATCTTCGTTAGCAACATCACTTAGCGAAAAAAACAAAATAATAGTTTTGGGAGATTTCAATCGTCCGAATATATGCTTTGTTCCGGATGATAAGGACTCTTACCATCTCCCCGTAAACCCTTTAGACACCAACGATTTCAATCTTGCGAGTACCTTTTATGGTAATGATTTGCAGCAGGTTTCCCAAACTCCTAACCAAAATGGTAATTGGTTAGATCTTGTTTTCACAAATGCTTATGATGAAGTAGTGATTAGCCTAACTAGTGACGCTGAGCATTTTTTGGCAACAGTTTACACCATACAGCACTGCCAGTCGAATCTCCACTCCTGATTCCACCTACTTAAAAACTTACAACAACTTAATTGTATTTGACTTCCGTACTACTGATTATGAAAGCATTAAACATGTTCTTGATACTACTGATTGGACGAATACTCTTTCAGCTCAGAATCTCGAGACATCTATTTCTTCTTTTTACAATAAAATATTTGACGCCGTTGAGATAAAAAGATAAAAAAAAAGAATAAATTGTCTGATTCATGGCTTGATAGGGACCTTAGGCATATGCGAAATCATAGGAACAAACTATATAAGCGGATTTGAGAAAATACTGATGTTAGTCCTGCTATTCAGGAAAAATATAATGAAGTTGGTAAGCAATTTTTAGCAAAGTCTCATGAGGCTTATGACACTTAGATTAGAACAACCGGCGAAAATATAGTCCGCGACCCGAAAAAATTCTTCGATTTTGTTAATGTGAAGCGAAAAACTACTGGCTATCCATCGTCCATGTTTCTTAATAATATAACGTCTTCCTCTCCTAAAGAGATGTGACCTATTCGCTGATAGTTTCCAAACAATTTTTAATGCACCAGACCCATCAAACTCACACCTTTCTTCCTCTGATTCAGCTTCAACACCTTTTGGCAACCATTTTCCCGTGATGCAATACGTAAAGCTATTTTGGATCTCGATTGCAACAAAGGTCCTGGGCCTGATCTTCTTCCTCCGCCCTTCTTGTGCAAGTGTGTAGAGCAGCTTATAACTCCCTTGCATATTTTCTTTAACATATCACTTTCGTCGGGAATTTTCCCATCCTGTTGGAAGATTTCGTTTGTCATACCCATATTCAAGAATGGTGAGCGACGCTGTATCGGAAATTATAGGGGCATTGCCAATTTGCCTTCAATTCCGAAACTTTTCGAAAAGGTGGTATACGATAAACTTTTTCTGCTTGGTGATTCCGGTCTGAACGAGCAACATGGCTTTAGAAAAGGTCGCTCAACTACCACGAATATGACAATCCTAATCGCTGACATTCTATGCAAAATGGAAAAGGATACCAAATTAACGCAGTCTACACTGACTTTAGTAAGGAGTTTGACAGAGTTGACCATTCTACTTTAATTCTAAAGCTTCAAAGATTCGGTATTGCCGGGTCTTTACTCAGCTGGCTGACTTCCTACCTTCGCGATCGAACACAGTGTGTAAAATTCTAAGGATTGTTAACGGTAAACGTTACTGCTACCTCTGGTGTACCTCAAGGTAGCCATTTTGACCCACTTCTGCTTATTTCCGACCTATCTGACGTCCTAGGAGGCATAGCTCAATCACTCTATGCAGACGATCTCAAACTTTATCAGACCATTGAATCGAAATCGGATGCCCTCTTTCTCCAATCCAAGCTTGATTCACTTGATCATTGGTGCAATATAAGCAAGCTCTCTCTCAACATTTATAAATGCCAGGTTATTCGTTTTTCCAGAAAATGTACGGTCACATACAATACGAACTTCCTCAGCAATAATATGCTAACTCGAGTTGAAACCCATTTTGACAGACTCGAGTCAATATAAAAATAATTTTCACTTTTCGCCTTGAGGGAACTGTCCAACCCTTATGATTTTAATAGCCCACCCCTTTACGAGTTTCGACTGGGTCATTTATACTTATCGATATTAGCTTCCAGAAGAATGGTGATATCGGCCTGCTTCACATTCGACGTCATTAGAGGCGCTATTAATGTAGAATTCCTGAATAGTAAAATTTTGATAAATATCCCTGTGAAAAACATCAGGTTCAATCGTTTCCTGAAAGAATATTCACATTCGACCTCATATGCAGCTAATGAGCCAATAAATAGATGCTGCAGAATATTCAATAGCATAAGCAATCTGTATTCCCCTACGATTTCCAAATCATCCTTCAAATCCTCTCTTTTGCATGCCATCCGTACCCCTTAACCTTAAACTGTTAACTACATATCAATCTTTTATTTATTTATTGCTATTTATTAATTTATTTTTTACTTATTTAATTTGTTTGTTAATTATTTAACTTGTTTGTTTTTGCTTTTTACTTTACTTTACTTTTTTATTTTTTTATTTGATATTTTATATGTGATTTTGTATCTGAATAAATAAATAAATTACGGTCTGAAAGAGATTCAGGCACACGAATCTCTTTAAAATTCGCATCTTGTTTGGAATCTCCTGGCCTGTCACTAGTATAAGACGATTGTTTACGATTAAGTTTGGCTAGGGATATACACTTAGTCACAAAAATCCCCATACAGTTAATATTTCTACAATAAATGTAATGGCTATATTCAGCAACATCTTCAAAAACGCTTTATTGAAGATTTGGAATGGAATTATTTCGAATGCAGCAAAAAGCCTAATTCTTTCGTAATAAATAATATTGCAAATTTTTCGGGTGTGTGTAAACTTTTTCTGATTTGGTGACTTTTTTTACTTTCTTTGAAATATTAATTTTCACATAAACGAAAATAGTTTATGACTTGTCGCTTTTTGCAAAGCAAGTCAAGCGAAAGTGGTTCAGAAAGAGGTCAAAGCTCACTCGGGATTCGCGAACGGGATTGGATTGTGGTTTGTACACAGTGGTCAGTAGTAGTGACCTAGTAGTTGAATTTTACTCGTCTGAAATTTGTCTCAAATTTCAGGAATAATAAAGGACTATTTAAACGTGAATCCATGCATCCAAGCTTTTTTATTTACACACGAGTGAAGTGAAAATACAAATCAACTTGCCCGCCCCGTTCCATTTCACTCCCGGCTTCTAAAAAAGGGTCGTGTGTAAATAAAACAGCTTGGACGCATGGATTAACGTCCAAACAGTCCTTTATAAAAATGGTTTGCACGCATGTCTAAACAGCCCTTAATTAATTTTGTAAGGAACTTTCACTTTTATGTCTGCTAACCACAATTGTGTGTACTTTTTGCATTTTCGTCAGAGTATGAGTAAAAAACCCCGTTCCACACAAAATCTTTCGTTGTGAAACTGTATCCTCGAAATCTTTTGGTGATGTTCTCAT
Source organism: Nemotelus pantherinus (assembly GCA_963978885.1). Lineage (NCBI taxonomy): Eukaryota > Metazoa > Arthropoda > Insecta > Diptera > Stratiomyidae > Nemotelus > Nemotelus pantherinus. Next base: position 216,695,933 of record OZ022264.1, read on the forward strand.
AGTTTTAAAAAAATCGATCCCCCCAAAATTTATTAGCTGATAGTAGCTTGTCTACCTGTATATTTATACACTGCTTCTTCAACAGTAAATCTCACTCTCCCGACATTAAACCTCAAAAATAAACAAATCGTTTTATTTCGAATGTGAAGCGATGTGTTGAATTTATCTGATACGAAGTCGCTATAGCTGCTAATCAGCAAAGTCGCGATACTATCCACGGAACGCAAGCTTCTATAAGTGTTTTTTTCTGTGTTCGATCTTGAAACAACGGCCGTGGAAATTTACTTGCTAATTCGAGATTTTCATTGAATGCTTAATCTTTTACCTACGTCGTCTCAGGTACGTAGATAGAGGTTTGTAGCTGGCCTCTAAATGAATATCGGTAGATTGCACGTGAAGACGAGTTTTCAATGTTTGATTCGAATCTTCCACGATAATGTTCTTTGCGACGATGACTTACCCAAACATTCTTCATAATCGTCTGACAGTAGTAGTTCTATGCGTGATATTTACTTGTTTAATTATTGGAAGAGGCCAAGGTAAATATTTACTATGGGCACACTAAAAATCGAAACTCCCAATTGCCTTGAGTATTAGAATGACAAATAAAATCCACAAGTGGCTGTTGCCACCCATGACGTTTCTTTACAGTTTGTATCAAATGAAAAGTGAAATGAATCGTTTTATCTGTTGACTAAATATTATATATATATTTTTTTAATTGAATGCGATCAATTGCAGGTGAAGATATTAGCTTGCATGCTATACGTACTTACAATATAAGATAGTTATCACTAGATATCCATTGGTAGCAGCTCTCTATCTGTAAATAATAAAAAAAAAATTTCAACATATTGCATGGTGATGTGAGTAAATATTGGATAAAGTTGAATGAATAAATTCAGTTGTGATTTTTCGGTGGTTATAGAAGAAATGGAATCAGCAAAAGAGCACAGCAGCCCTTAGCATTTGCACCGACGGATCCAAAACAGCTGCAATAGAAGTTGCTGCAGTATACTCTGCAGACCGCGATATTGCTCTCAGACTTTCTAATCATTGTAGTATTTTCCAGACGAAGGTCTTTCTGATATGAAAAGAGGATAGATGCCAGGATCAACATATTTACAAACACTCAAGCTGCGATAAAAGTAGTGGAGTCTTACACATATAAAGTTCTAGTTCTAGGGCAGCATGTAAGCCACCCACAGCCAGGGGGAATCCCAAGTTCGAGCGCAGATACTCTAAACGTTCTTATGGACGCACATTTCCCGGCCAATTATTGCCCTCTGGAAGCGGTGCACCAAGCGTACCAAGCTTACAGTTCAACGCCGCCGTTCAGAATATCAAATTCTCAATTGAAGTGGACTATTAACTCCTTTGAGCCTTTTAAATCCCCGGGCCCTGGTGACATCCTTGCGACTGATATCCAGCAGTCCATCGAAGAGAGAGATTTATAACCCTTGCCTGCGCGTCTCGTATGTTCCCGCCGGCTGGCGGGAGACTAGAGTTGTATTTATGTCTAAAGCAGAAAAAGTTTCGCATATTAAGCCAAAGGACTATCGGCCAATAAGTCTTAACTCTGTCCTGGTTAAGATTTTGGAAAGGATCATTGATTACCATATTAAAAGATCATTAGATCCTATGTTGATCTCGCAGTCACAGCACGCTTTTACCAGAGGAAAGTCTGTTGAAACTGCTCTTCAAGTCCTCATTGAGCAAGTCGAGAAATCTTTTGCTCTTAAGGCATATACGCTTGCCACCTTCTTGGACATCGAGAGGACCATCAGCAACGTAAAGTCTAAAGCAACTGTTGAGGCACTCTCGGTGCTGCATGTGGAAGAGCGGCTGATTGCTTTTATTGTGCAGCTTCTCAAAAATAGAGTGGTTATTTCTTCCCTGGGGAATACAAGCGTAAGACGAGGGTTCAGTACGGGCAAACCTCAGGGTGAAGTCCTCTTTCCCCTGCTGTGGAACATCACCGTGAATACTCTCCTAATGAGGCTGGACCGTGCCGGCTGCAAAGTGATTGCTTATGCAGACGACATAGCTGTAGCAGTGTCGGGAAAGTGTTTATCTACGCTATCGGAAAGGCTAAATCACTCTTTTGACCTACTTTCACGGTGGAGTCGTGAGTGCGGCTTGAATGTGAATTCCAGCAAAGTGCTGTTTACAAGGAAATACAAATTTCCCTTTTTTGAGTTACCCAAATTAATTGGAGTCTCCATTGACCTGAGCCACAGGGTCAAGTACTTAGGACTCGACTCGAAGCTACTATGGACCTACAATGTAGCAGAAAGAGGGCGGAAGGTTTTCATCGCACTTTACTGCTGTAAAAGAGCCATAGGAGTGAATTGGGGATTACAGCCTTGCACTGTTGCTTGGCTTTATACCGCTGTGGTTAAGTCAATTCTATTGTTTGGGGTGGCGTTCTGGTGGCAGGCTGCTCTTAAAGCTACCTGCAAACGGCAGCTTGAAAGAGCGCTCCGCTCCACCCCTACTACGGCACTTTCCGTGTTGCTTCATTGGCTGCCAACTAATCTAATGATCTCACAGCAAGTTAATCTTGCACCTATGAGACCGAATCGTACCTCAGCATAGAATAGGACAGAGTTCGGCCATGCGAGGAATTTGGCCGAGGGAGTTCCCGCTTCAGGGGGTGTTAAATACATCGCACCGCAATGCCTACTGGATTTGGAGTTCACAACTCGCATTCCTGATAGGGATGAATGGCGTGATGGCGTCAACCTCGAAAGTGGGCTTATGCATGTGTACACCGACGGCTCAAAGCTAAACAATAGAGTCGGGAGTGGTGTATACTCGATGAGCTGAATCTCAAGCTGTCCTTCCGTCTACCAGACCATAGTGTCTTTCAGGCGGAGGTTGCGGCTATTTATCAGGCAATTGACTGGCTTCTGTGTAATCGAATATTCGGGGTCAATATTGGTATTTTCACAGATCCCTTGCTGATTTTTGTACAGTGTCCATGATTGTGGATGATGCACGTGCATCTTTTAGGGAGATATCGAGACATTTGGTTGCTCAATTGATTTGGGTACCTGGACATAGAGGGTTTCAGGGGAACGATGAACTAGCAAGGCTTGGTACCTTGCTACCGGAGGTCTCAATAGATATACCGATGACATCAGTCAAATTGCCCACCAGTCAAAAATATCTTGAGAACGCTAGGAGGTCCTGGGCAGATGAATCATCCTGTGCAATAACAAGGCAGTGCTAGGTATCCCTGGATGCGCATCGCACCAGGCAGCTTTTAGGCTTAACTCGAACCGCTCTGCGTTGCACGGTGGTCGTTCTTACGGGCCACTGCCTCATAGCGCGGCATGCGCAACGAATGGGCGCAAGGTTTAACGATTTCTATCGAAGTTGTGGCTCTGAGGACGAGGAGGAATCCGTCTTCCATATCATGTGCCAGTGCCCGGCTTCGGCAAAGAGAAGGATGGTGGCACTTGGCACTCAGACCTGACCGAACTGTTCCTGGTCAATTTAAAGGGGATAATGCGGTTTGTCAAAAGAAGCAGATGGTTTCCTGAGTTCAGTGAATAGGAGATAGTCATAATTCTTATGCATATATGTGTCTGTCGTCAGGCCTCTGTAGATTGGCAGCCACTTCAATCTACCTACCTACTCATATGAACCGAAGTACGTTTCCGAATTCAAGCAGGCACTGAACAGGCTAGGCAACAACAGAAGAGTCAAAATCGTCTGGCTTCCCAATCATAAGGACATTGATGGGAATGAGAAAGCGGATGCGCTAGCTAAACATGCTAGCTAAACATTGGTTTTACTGTCAGTGCTTTTGATATGAATATATAATGGAAGCATCTGTTGGTACAATATTTGTAAAAATGTCTGTTACTGGTCTGTTACATGAAATTTCTATGAAGTTTGGCCCGTTTTCGTTTTGATTTCATGACTGCATCGGAAGCTATAGGAAAAAATGTTTTCGTTTTGCAAGATTTATGAGACAAAAATTACCGTAGCTGGGAGCTCTATACTAATTTTTCGGTGCCAGAGTCAGTGCCGTCATTGTGAAATATGAATGCGCAAGAGGACTTACTGGCTGTAATTGGCTATTTATGGTTGTAATTAATGGAAATACACAATATAATATTTGAGGGTATCTAATATTTGAGTACAATTCCGAACACCCTTTTTACTAATGTTCGAAGAAGAACATTAGTATTAAAATCACTTTGGCCAAAAATTCATATTTCTATATATATATATATATATATATATATATATATATATATATATATATATATATATATATATATATATATATATAAATATATACATATATATAAATATATATATATATATATATATATATATATATATATATATATATATATATATATATATATATCATCAAAAAATTTCAGTGAAAAAATCTCAGGAACGCGATTGAGCTGAAATTTTCAGGACACATTGGTGTATATGCAGAATAGTGCCAGGTCTCACAAAAAGTTAATAATCTTTAACCCTTTGGCGCCGGCGGCCATTTTAGTGATTTTTTTTATATACCTATTATTCCGTACACAAATAATTTTTGCAAAAATAAAGTTGACGACATAAATTTTGAATAAGTTTTACATGTGAATCGGATAACGTTTTGGAATTTTTTAACCCCATGTGTGCGCTGGGTGCCTAAAAAGAGAACGGGAAAATTTGAAAATGTTTAAATTGCGATAACTTTTGACAAAGCTATTCAATCATTACATAATTTTCAGGACATGTTTGTTTTATTTAGTTGTAGATAAGTGTACGTTTTAATGAGCGTGATGGCAACCCTGTAGCTAGGGCAGGCACTGAAAGTGAAAACCTCCAAATCATCGTCTCTCTTGAAAAAATGCCGCTTCTTAAAAAAAACGCCACTCATATGTAAATTTTGTGCTTTGTTTACATAAACAAAAAAATAATTTGATATGGTATAACGGGCACGCCTGGTAACCCTTGCCCAAGTTGCCTATGTTTTTAGCATCAAAAACTTCTGTTCACGGAAGCTCACGATCCGATGAACAGAATTTATTGAAATTTGCAGAATGTATTGGTCTTAAATAGGACCAGGTCTGATAGTAGTGATTTTGAAATGCGGGTGATTCTGTGCCAGTGGTGCCATCTTGAAAAATCACTAAAAAAGATAACTGCTTTTAGCCCTATAAGTTCTGATTGAATCGTTCGATTTTGACGAAATTCGCACCGTAGCTGCACCTTACTTCAAACCACGTTTGGTAGAAATTTGGTTGAAAAATTCGGTTGGAGCTGCCAGCTATGATAATTTTGGTGTCTTAAATTTGAAAAAATAAAAATTTGGAAGTAAAAACATTCAAACCATCGAATATCCTAAAAAATGTCCGTTTCTACAATAAAACCAATCTGTATACAAATCTTATGCTCAATCTACACAGTCAAAGTAAAACTTTGGAAATTTCATGTCGGATAAGAACGGTAACCCTTTCTCAGTCAACCTATATTTTTAGCTTCAAAAACTTCTGTTCACGGGAACTCACGAATCAATAATCAGATAGAATTGAAATTTACAGAATGCATTGGACTTAAGTAGGGCCAGGTCTGATAGAAGCGATTTTGAATTGTAGGCAACTCTGTTCCAGTGGTGCCATCTTGAAAAATTACAAAGAAAAAAAAATGCTTTTTGCCCTATGAAATGTGAATAAGTTACCAGATTTTCATGAAATTGACACAGTAGCTGTTTGATAGAAATTAATTAATTTGCTGTTTGATATTAAATTAACTCTGTTTGATAGAAATTTGGTTGAAAAATTCGATTGGTGCTGCCAGCTATGGTAATTTTTGTGTTTTTGTTTTGAAAATTCGCTCAGGAAAATAAAACTTTTTGCCCTATAACTTCCAGTGCAGTCATGAAATCAATACGAATTTCATACAATTACTGGAACCTATTATAAACATTATTCAAGCCAAATTTGGTTGAAAAGCCATGATAGGGTTGCCAGCTATTGTTGGTTTTGTGTTTGTTTGCAATATCTTTATTAAGCGGTTTTATCGTAGAATTTTCAATTGGTTATGATATTGTAGTGACAATAAACAGCAAATATTAAGCTTTCGATTATTTGAAAAAACTCGCTGCAGGTAACCCTAAATTTCTTTATACTCCTATAACTTCAAATGTTATATAACAACGTGAAGCAGATGTTATATATTCTTGGCTTTCTGAAACCTTCTACCATATGAGTTATAATTCATTCTTGAGACAAAAGTAAAACGTGGCATTTGAAACAATTTGGCCGTAATAAGCAGCGCATGTGGTGGAATATGCACTCAAAACCTGCACGATTCTTCTACTGTTCTTCGAACATTAGTGTTTCTAGCGGTTCAGGTGCGCTAGAGTTTTTTAAGTTCTATTCACTTCAAATCGGATTCCGTTTTCACTTCGATCGTAATCTACTCACCAAATAACTGTGTGGGTTTTTTGAGCGTAAGAACAAACCTTTTTTCAAGCCCGTTGAACTTTTTTTAATTTTTTATATCAGTGAATTTATGTTTCTTTAATTTTCGCACAAAACAGACAAACTGGTATTCTAAATACGCTTCACTATTATAAATTAATACATATGCATTTAGGTATAATCCTCTACGCTCTGTTCTAATCAATATGATTACAATCCAAACGAAAAAGCTTCCAAACCCACCTTCATACACCTTCTTTAATTTTACTGTTGAAACATCTTTGCTTGCACTTTTCTATCATAATCAGATAATTTCTTATAATTGGCATTGTAAACCACACATGCAAACTAATTATCGCAAAACTTTCTATTCACTTCAAGTCCAGCATCCTTCCAGTATGCTAATTCATGTTCTTGCTTTGCATGTTCAAATTTACATCCTTTGCTATTTTTGAAAATTTACAATCATATCAGTCCCTAATGTATTTCGCATTATTTGGCGGACATACCAATTCGTTCCGTTGCAGCACAGTCCAGTTTGGGCAAAAGCCGATCCTATCTGAGAGCATCGATATCGGTGAACTAATGATTTCTCTTCATTTTTCGCATTCTGTTCATTTTGTTGCTAATCCGTTTCGGTCTCAATTCATCCATCCATCAAGCAAGCCATAGCCGCAGCCGAAAAAATCCTAATCCTAACCTTGTCAAGGCAAATAATTATCGGGTCAATGGAAACACATCGAACCGAAATCCCAGTCCAGCTGAGAAGAGAAGAAGAAAACCCGAGTGCGAATAGTTTAAGTTCTTCACATCTTGAGTGCTGCTGCTCTGTGCAATTTTGCAGATGAGGACACATTTTCAACAAAAAAAAAAAACAATTTTCTCATTCCCATTTTGGTGTGTTGGTCGTTGTCGTTGTTGTTGCGCTTTGCTGGCTATAGCAAGCCAACAAGAAAACGAGAACGACAAGAAAGTAAACTCAAGATCAAACGATGGGTTTGTGTTTCCTCAGCAGGGTATTGAGTTGCGTGCTGTTCTCGTCCTTTTCTTCCTTTTCACGACCATTCCATATTCATGAATAGAGTCGATGTGGCGAGCACGCAACGCAACAGCATTTCCCAAAGCACTGTTGTTTGTTGCACTTGATTGGGTTGCTTTGTTTTGTTATTTTGATGCTATCGGAAAGTTGTATTCTAGTCATTCGAGATTTTTATTTATTTTCGAGACAATAAATTTGGAGAAGTAAGATAAAGAGAGAATTTTAGAAAGCAAATATTTTCTAGAAACATTGAAGAGCCAGGTTTCGTTGCACTTAAATTAGAAGAAATTTACTTTTGTATCTGATCGCTATCTGCCCAGTGTACATCAACTGTCTCATCTGTACAGTCCTTAGTTTAAGGAAAATTGTAATGATTCAATCAGGGATTTTTTGTAATAATTTAATAAATAAAAAAAAAAAGATTTCAGTAATAAAAACAAGAATTTTCACCAATTAGTATTGTGAAAATCCGGAAATTGTCTAAAACCGAGACACCGCTTTGCTTTTTATCAGTGCTATAATGCATGGCACTGATGGCTATGTGGATACACTTACATAAATATATATCTTTCCACATACGGTTCACTACTCTCCACATGCACTGTACTTTTAATGACATACAGAAACACACTAATAGGTTAATAACAAAATATTGAATTGTCAAGAGAGAAAAATATATAGTTGTCAATTGATGAATATAAAGACCCTGACGAGCCGCCACTGATTGCCAGGGTGTTATTGTACGAACTTGTTGAACATCAAGAATATTATTCTAATGTTACTGAAAATATGTTAAATATTCAATTGTTGCAACGATCATAATTTGTTAAATTAATTTACAAACAAAACAAATCTTTAGATTTATATTTTTGGAACATCCAACAACCAAAACTACAATCCTATGAATTTTTCGCTATGCATTATGGCTTGAGACGCTATACTTTTTTTTCGAGCAATCAGCTATGCACAACAACTTTGCCGCTATGCTGTTTTCCAGTATAGTATAACGGTTTTCAGATATCATTGGTTTTTTAGTGGTTTGGGTTTCAAACTTCACTTCTCACACCGAACTTCAATTCTTCAGGCTATGTGAAACTAATATACAGGGTGATTTATTATGAGGTTTGGTTTTTAATCTCAAATAAAAGGCATAAAGTTTAATTCTATAAAGCAAAAATTTTATTGTGAGTCGAAAGAACAATCTATGACATTTACTTTTTAAAGATTATCTCATTTAAATGTTGACCGCGACTACGCCGTAAATGGTCCATCCTGAGGGTCCAATTTTGGACGACGCGTTCCAGTATAGCGACCAGTATCTCGCGAATGACACCAGTAATGCTGGCTTCCAAAGCGTCGATTGAAGCTGGCTTATCCCTGAAGACCAGAGACTTCGTGTAACCTCAAAGAAAATAATCTTAAGGTGTGATATCACAGGATCTAGGCGGCCAATTTAATGGTCCAACACGTGAAATCAGGTTCTCACCAAAATGATTTCTCAATAAGTCCATTGTTTCTTTCGCTGTATGCGAAGGAGCGCCGTCTTGTTGAAACCAAAGTTCACCGATACCACGGGCTTTAATTGGATGCCTCACTTGCCAAATCGATTAACTCCATTTTCTGAATTTCATTAAATTTTTACTATCAAAGCACTTAAGAAGCTCCTAACTGTATATATTCAAAACAAATTTCTCTAATAATAAGTATTTAGTGGTGTTAATACCTATTATTAGAGAAATTTGTTTTGAATATATACAGTTAGGAGCTTCTTAAGTGCTTTGATAGTAAAAGTTAATGAAATCAGAAAATGGAGTTAATCGATTTGGCAAGTGAGGCATCCAATTTCAGGTAGCGAAAAATCCGTTATCATCCGATGATACCACCGGCCCATAAACCACACCAACCTGTGCATTTCTGTGGCTGTAGTGGTAACTCTTGAAGCTCTTCAGGTTGTTCATGAGCCCAAATACGGCAATTCTGCTTATTGACGTATTCATTGAGCCAAAAATGCGCCTCATCACTGAACAAAATTTCGCGACAAAACAGCGGATTTTCATTACATGTAAGTCATTACATAACATGTAAGTTACATAGCATGTAAGTCTTTCCATGATGATTTGTCAAACAATACTGAATCAAAATTACATTACAGTTTGACAGGAGTCACGCGTAATCTGTCAAAAAAAGCCTATTGAAAATTAAACCTCATAATGAATCACCCTGCATTCATAATCGTTAAAATGTCGCTAAGATCACGACATAAATATTAAGCCCTTTTTAGACATGAGTCCATGCGTCCACGCGTCCATGCAATCTAGCGTGATTTGCTTACACGAGTCAATTCGATTTTGTTTATATAGGCGGCTCTAAAGCGAAGGAGGTGGAGTATGCTGATTCATGTACAATTGATTTTATGATTTCTTTCACTCAGTGGCATGTGTGGATGATTCGTTGATGATCATTTAAATATATGTTTTGTGGATGATTATTTTATTATATGATTATGTGTATAGCATTTTTTTGCATTCTTACGTGCATGAATATTACGAAAAAATTTGAATGCATATGAATATCTAGACACAAACATATAAATGTAGGTATATATAGTCATATGAATAAATATATACAATTTTCTGCTACCAATATATTTGTTACACCGGGGCTCAACTGACAATTTACCCTGCCATATCCGATGGCAACGACTGTCAATTTATGGTATACCATCTGATGCCTGCGCAATTTTATGGCATACAATATCATTTCGAAAATGCCTCTGAGTGGGAAGGACGTGCGCTGTATCTGAGAGTGTCAAATGCTCTTAAGAAGTTATTTGAAGTGCAGAACGAAGAAATTCTGCTACTTATGAAAACTTCACGTGTAGGATAAATTACTTTTTGGATAAGCGGGTGAAATTTCAGACGAAAACGTAGCTATTATATGATTTGCTGGGGTACGAAGGGGAATGCGATATAAGTCATTTGAAAAATCCGCCAATCATCAACAGGGAGTCTCATATATTTACTCATCGTTCAAAATTGAAATTATTTGTCTTTCAAATAAAATAAGTATATAATTTCACTATACCGCATCAAAATTGGACTTTTTCACAATTTCCTACCATTTCATATTCTGTTGACTATTTTCATTGCTCAACGAGATCTAAAAATCCCTTTGAATTCAGAATCCCTACATTTTCTTATAAGAAATAAAGCAAGCCCACGGTTCAGCGCCATTTTGAAATCAAGAACTGTCAAAATATTGCCAGGCAGATGACCAAGCAAATGGCATACCATATTGTCTACCATTTATGGTATGTTATAAAATACTGCATACCATAGGCTGCCTCCACTGGCAATTTAAAATATTAGCCATGGGAAATTGCTAATAGAGGCAGCCTGTAAGGAGCAAAAAAAACATCATTATAAGCGTGTAAAATCCATCCACTTATCGCCTTAGCCCCGCCTTCAAAAAACTGGATTTGAGTTGCCTTGACTCGTGAAATCTAAAAACGCATGGACGCGTGGACTCATGTCTAAAATGGGCTTTAGATATTAAATACAGTCAGGCACAAAAGTATTGACTCATCTTGTAAATTTTTTAGCAGCGCTAAATTTTTCGTTGCTTAGCTTGTGCCAAGAATAAAACAGAAATATAAATTTAAAGTGTCATCAATATATTTAAAAGTTAAGTAAAAAGTTAACAGAATATATAAAGTATGCGTTGAAAATTACTTAAAGTTGAATTAATGTCATGAAAACAATACACAAAAGAATTGACTCACTAACTGAAATATGAAATTTTATAATAGGAATGGTAATGATAATATTTTGTAGCTTTTTCCTTTGCCTCAATGATGCTCTGCATTCTATTAGCAATGGCGTGCATAAACTCTTCGCGCAGGGTAGGCAGTCAGTATACTTTTAGAAGTAAATATTACAATCAAACGAAAAATGAGAATTCAATTGAAAATAGTTTTAATTATATATTAATTGTACATTTTTAGTCGAACTTTAAGTTTAATTAACATAGAAAATGTAAAATCTAGCGGCTTTACTATTTTTATATTTCTTATACACTAATGGTATTTCCTAGCCTGTACAGCAGTTAGGTCAATTTTCCATGCATTATAATTTCTTGCCAGATAATATTTCGAGGGTAATCTGCCTTCTTCTTCAGTGTCTATCAGTATTGGAGAAATCTACATATTCAGTGTCATTCCACACATTTTTTGTGCAGGCGAATATAAACGCATTCTTTTGAGCTAAAAATTGACATTCGATGCCAAAAAGCGTTTCAATTGTCCCGCTGTCTAGTTAATAAAAAAAATCGATCGAAAATCGAGATAATAAACATTTTAGGCATAGTACTGTTTTCGATTTCGCGTGAAATTTGTTTCGGCGAAAATTTAACATGAAAATAAGCAAGAATTGTACTCAGTTCTTAGCGTGAAAAATTGCTTGCAAGTTGCTTTCGCTTTGAAAATGCAGATGACATTGACACATGTCTCCGATCATTTCACGCCAATTAAGTATGTGCAGTCTTGGACGTCATTATATATATAGTCTCCTATCGCGACTTGCAATCTGAAAGGTATTAAGCTACTTTTTAAAATTGTGTAGTCCTCTCAGGATTAAGATCTGTTAGCAATTGTTCGACAACAATTGCTTTGACGATTGATAAGGTGAATGGTGCTGTTCGATTGAATCAGGGAATAGAGTCTATTTTCCTATTATCCGGAGACTGGGTTCGAAGTTTTTGTCGCGTAAAAGATATTAGGGATAAGTGTCGTGAAAGTACTGTGGTTATTTAGTTGTTTACGCGAGAACTATGCAATTTGGAAAACCAGCCACCTACTTTCGGCAATGTGCATTGTAAACAATTGCCGATTTATTCCACTTTGAAAATCTTCAAATTTTGTTAACCGATGAGTTGCTAACGGGTGCCTCTCCATTTACGTAGTTCATGAAGAAAAATACTCAACATGACATATCCCGGCGAATCTTGAAAAAGGAACTATCTATTCGCGAAGAATTGGGGTCTGAAGTTAAGGACTTTATATGTAAATTGCTTGTTAACGACCCCAAAACACATTGATTAACATGACATATGAGTTTCCTCATATCTCCTCTAGGTGGATCTCGTGAATCTCTTTAGCACCATAGAAAAACATCACTGTGTGGACTGGTTGAGAAAACTAGCTTAGGTCCGCCATCTTGTACGTTAATTGCTTTTGCGATAGGCCTACTATATGATAACCAGGGTGCAGTGTTGTTGTTCACATAGTCGAGTTTTACCCAGCTTCTTTAGTTACCAAATTCGTCACTATGTTGCGTCTACTACTATTCACCGCACGGACGAAAATGTTCGAACCAGTGCACTTGCTGTTGTTAAAAGGTAAATATTTACTTACCTGTTAACAAAAAAATGCACTGGAGCACTAAAGAGTAAGTGTTTAAGTGTTTACAACGCTAGGTTCGCCAACATATTCGTCCGCGTATGGAGTCCATAAATCAAATAGGATTTAAATGTTTTTATTCATTTGATAGACAACAAAATTTAGCGCTAAAACAATCAAAGCCTAAGCAATTAATTTCAAATTAGCTCGTTGCTTATTTAAACAAATAGGTATTAAGTTACAAGTTATTTTTTTTTTGTTTTGCTAAATCCTGTTCTACGAGGATTAGTTTGGCTTATCACAATACGTATCAGCCATCGATTGTCGATACCACCATAGTATTTCAAAAGTTACAAAATTAAAAAAAAAATATGCTTAGTACCTATACCAATTTGGCAACGTCGCTTTACAATTTGCTGATATGTTCATTTTTATTGTGTCTGGTAAGCGCATGTTTGGTCGAATGTGAGCATAGATATATGAATGTGTGTAGCACAGAACACATTCAATTTCTGGTCATTAGCCAAGTTGAAAGGCCCGGTTCCCGGTTATCGAAGTTGCTTTTGGCGATTATGCTTCACAGTAACACACACAAGCATAGAAAAACTGTAAATTGCATGAATATTACATACGTGTAAGCATGCATCTAGACGTACACCATGAAAGTTTATACAATCATAAATCATGTGGTAGCAAAGTGCAATGATGATGTATGCACTTATTTTTTTTTAATCCGCACCAGGCGCATTTAAAATGCAATAAAAACAGATTACTGCATGGAAATGGGGTCAAGTTTATAAATGGACGCATACCTACAAAACACGTGGTCATTGGTATGGATACAGTCCGAATGATGTGTATGGCAGTCTGAAATTAAGAACAAACATGGAATTCGCATTGGAACAATGGAAATTATAGTGAGTTCGGTACAAATAGACTAGTGTCGATTTATTTGTTCTTTGCACGATTTGTTCTGTAGAGTTGACTGATATTATTTTAAGTTAAAAATTCACCGCGTAGGTGATAGGAAAATAACGTGATTCGTAATGTGATACTATTAGTGGTCAAACATAAAACTTGTAGAAATTCAAATGTTTGGATTCATTGGTACACTTGTACTGCACGTTATTATTAGATACATACATACATATATTTTTCATCATTAGATACTTTCCTAGCAAAGTTGCTGACCATGGGGTTTTCTTTGAAAATTGAAAACAGAATTCGATAATTCACAAAACTGATAACAACATATCAGGGACGTGAAAGTGTGACACTATTTTGATCAGGGGCGCATTTAAAGTGCTTCATTTAAGGGCGCATTTACAATGAGCGCATCAATGCTTCAGAGTAATTTTGTTTACAGAGCAGAAAGAACTGGGAAATTTAAAAAGTTAAAAGCACAATCTTTCGCTCTATAAGACAATAACTGTTTATTTTATGCAGCACCGAAAAAAAATAGTTGCAGTAAAAATATGCTGGTGGGATGGCTACGAAATTTTCTATTCTGATGAAGCGATTGAGGTTAGAAAAATCATATGACAGTGTGGTGTTCTATTGAAGAACTCGCAGTTGTAAGCAACAAGGAGACTCAAGACCAGTTCGGCATTGGGAATATGAGTTTAGCGTCTGGCTGGTTATTAGTATATTACGAAATTACGCCGCACTGACCAATTGAATACGGTCAGACAAAAAAGTCTCCGTTCGGTGTTATCTTTTTTGCATTTACAAGAATAACTTTGAGATATTACAATATTTTTTTTATTTCAGAAATGAATATATTTGTGACAACTCCTTGCTTACTAAATATGATAAGAACAAAACAAAAATATTGCCACATTTTAATACAGTAATTCAATTAAGTAAATAAGTCAAAATTTAACATAAAAAAAGTCTCCGTACAAACGTAGAAATGAATCAAATTAAAGCTAAAAAAAATATTCTGTAGATGTGATTTCATATTTGCTGGCATTTTCATTAGCTTAAATGACTTCTGCCAAACGCCTGAACATAAGAGTTAACAAGTTTTGATGTGATTTTTTTCCATTCTTCTTGTAGTTTAGCCTTAAGCCCTTGTTTGCTTTTTATCGCGTGTTTCCGCACGCTGCGTTCCAATTCATCCCATAAATGCTCAATGGGATTTAAGTCGGGAGACTGTGATGGACTGTGAAGCTGCGTGGGCACGTTATACAAAAGCCATTCCTTAAACACCATTGAGGTATATTTTGGGTCATTGTCTTGCTGAAAAATGAAATCAATTTCCAAATCCAAAGCATTGACACTTTCGCGCAGACATGTTTTCAAAATATTTAGTTAGGGCCACCGACTCATTGTACCATCAATAAAGTGCAGCTTTCCAACTCCTGAAGCCGCCACACACCCCCACACCATCACACTACCCCCACCGTGCTTAACAGTTGGGACTAGATTTTTTACGTTCAGCTCCTCCTTAGATTTACGTCAGACTTTTCCTCTACCATCTGAGCCAAACACGTTAAATTTGTTTTCGTCCGAAAACAAAACTCAATTCCAAAAAGTAGCATCCTTATTTTCGTGGATTTTTGCAAAATGTAATCGCTTCCTTCGATTAACTTTTGAAATAAAAGGCTTACGCCTAGGCTTTCGACCATGGAAGTTATTCTCTCGTAGAACATTCCTGATGGTTTCATCACTAACTGTTAGGCTGAATTCCTTTCTTACCTCGTCTGCTATTTTAGGTGCGCTGGTTCTCGGATTCTCCCTAATTTTACGCACGATTGACCGTCGGGCTGTAGCACTTAGAATTTTTGGACGTCCTGAACGAGGCTTACTTTTCAAGGATCCGGTTTCTTCGTACTGCTTGATGACATACTGCACACTAGACTTCGGTTTTCCAATTATTTTAGCTATTTCGCCCATTGACTTTCCTTGGCAATACAGCTTAACGATGATTTTGCGCGTATCTAAACTGATTTCCCTACCCCAATTTTTGAATCAAAAATGTTCAAATATGATTTGGCGCCATATACGTTTCTTTTTAATTCAAATAATCTCACTTCATTTTAATAACGCTGTATCAAAGTGAGTCAACGTTGTATCAAAGTGAGTCTTGCTTGTTTTAATGTTTTATTTTTCATTCAATGATGAAACATTTTGATTTGAAAATAAAATTTTTATAATAAAGTGGAATTCAAATAAGATTCCCTTTTGATTTAAAAGTGTTTCAACTTTTAATTAAAAGTGATTCTAATAAAATGTTAAGTGATGAAATTTTTCTGAGTGTGTTTAAATTAGGATAGCTCTAGCCCTAGCAACAATTTGTTACATGAGATGCCGCTATCAAAATTCATATTATGAGCATCCTATAACGAAAGTAAATGATATTTCTTTTACTTTCTTTAACTTAAAAACTCATGCGGGTGTTAGCGTTTGAAATTATTCTACCCTATGACTATCGATGCAATCATCGCATCAAAGTGGTATCTGACCTTCGGTACAGGTTGGGTGCAATAAGAGCACGTTTGGAAGAACATACATTCCAAATCCACATAATTACTCTACTTTTCTTTTAAAATCAGTGTTTCTAGCGACTCCTATAGGTACTGTCGACATTTTTTAATTTTATTTTGCTTTTGTGTAATGATGTAGTTGATGAGAGAGAGATTTTTCGACATTGACATCCAAACCAAGCGCAGACAATAGTTGCGTCTTTTTACACTTCAGATCAGAGCAGGTTTGAAAAGTTCGCATAAAAACGATCCAAACTAGGCAGGTTGCTAATTTCACTGTATTTTTTTTTACAAGTTACTGTTATTAAAGCATTATCATGACGTGTAACGTTAGTTCAGTTTGTACGTGGCTGAGGTTGTGATGTAAATGATCTCAAATTTATGTTTCAATTCCAGCAATCTATCAGTCTTTGAAACGTCATTGGTTGATGCAACCAGTAAAAAAAAGTGTTTGCATTACCCACTTCAAACAATTTCCAACTCTATTGTGAAGCCATGAGCTTTTATTCAAACGATGTTGCTGCCCAGAAAATCTGCCCCATTGAGATTATTGGGAAAGGATTTTCTTTTGTTTTCAATCCTACCAACCTAAACTGAAATCGATAAAGGTGTGGCTAATGGATGGTTCGAACAGATTTCAATGGGTTGAAATGTGTTCAAATAAGACTACACACAGAAGAAGGATTTTTGGATAATTCTCTGCTTCATAGCTCATCGTCTTAGAATTTCGATGTGCACCTTGAATATTGGTAAGAGAGCAGCTCAATAATATGGCTACAGAACAAAAATGTGGAGAGGCAGCTGTTTTTGGTTTATAACTTAGGCTCGTGTAATTTTGCTTATTCACATCACAACTCCCTACCTGGTGTTACGTACGGTCAAGAATAATCAACGATTCATCTTACATCGATTAGAAGCCCGAAACCAAGAAACACCACGTTATCTTACTCTACAAGCACATGCACTATCCATTAATAAGGACTAAGAGCATCAAAAGTGAATGCACACCTTTCAAATTTGTTTTTGAGCTTCAATAAAAAACAAAATACTGATTGAAAAATATTTCTCATTGAGAAATATCAAACCTTTATTCGTTTAAAACAATATACTAAAAATCAGTTCCATATATTTACTAACAAAAAATGTACAGAGCAACAAAAACAACAAGTCAATCAAATACGAGTCAAAAGTAAGTGCACACTTCATATAATAAAAATTCATATAATAATATAAGGAAAAACTAGTATTTGGTTTGACCGCCTTTTGCCTTTAAAACAGCTTTCAGTCTTCTAGGCATGGATTCTACTAATTTTCTGGTAAATTCTGCTGGTATATTCTCCTATTTTTCCTTAAGAGCATTTTCAAACTTTCCTTGCTTGTGATTGGACGTTGCCGAATTTTCCTGTCTAAATAATGCCATAAATGCTCAATGGGGTTGAGGTCTGGGGATTGGAGGGATGATCCAATACCTTGGGAGTTCTATAAAGCAACCACGACCTTACTAAATAGGAAGTCTGCTTACACTCAGAAAAATATGTTTCCGAAAATCAAAGAAAATATTTATGTGAAATCTTCCACAATAAACTTTTTATTGATATTAGTAATTTGTATACATATCATGTAAAAATTTCTTACATTCAACGGAATACAATTTTTGCTTTACCATATTTCAAGTAAGGAATTTTCCTCAAATCTTGTAAATTATGTCTATGATATTAGTAAATTATATCTACAACGCGAACATTTTTTTCTATGTTTCAACGACAACCACGGTTCAATATTCGACGAAAAATTGGATAGTTTTTCTGACTTCTATCAACTTTTCCTCTACACAAATAAAGGGTCGATAGCTTAGCTCGCTAACGTGTCAGTCCAAAGCAGCGACCTACCGCTCGTGGGTTCGAATTCCGCCGGGTTCATGGTTGACTTTGTTCGTCTTCAGTTGTCCTTACTCCATTGATTAAGAGTCACATCATAGCTTAAAGTGGCGACTAGGCATAAATAATACTAGCGCTTCAGAAATAAAGAAAAAAAATGTGGCACTTAAAAATAGGAAAAATGGAAAAATTGATTATTACTATTTTTTCTACTTATTTTTTTATTTTTTCACTCCCTTCAAAGTAAGCCACTCTTATCATATGAAGGGAGGGAGAGTTTTGGCGTGCCAACAGCATGCGATGCTTTCAAAGCGGTCCACCATCTAAGTAGTACCACGCCCAGCACAGCTTAACTTCGGCGATCGTACGTGAACCGATTTATGCCAGATGTTCTTGAAACTTTATCAAACTTTACTCAGGGCAAATGCAATATCAGTGCTTTGAAATGAATAAATTCCTTACTTTCGATTGAGTAAATATTTCTTTGAAACTATACCAAATTTTACTCAGGGCAAGTTCAATATTAGTTATTTGAAATAAAGAAATTTCTTTCTTTGGATTGAGTAAATATTTCTTTGATAATTTGTTCATTTTTCTTCAAAAAATAGAAGTAAATTTCTGAGTGTAGGATCGTTATCTTGTTGGAAGATCCACGTACTAGGCAATTCCAATTCCGCAACACTGTCAGCCATATTTCACTGCAAAATATTGAGATAGCCTTGCTTATCTATTGTACTATCAATAAATTCAAGGTTTCCAACTCCCGATGCTGCCATACACCCCCAAACAATAACAGATCCTCCGCCATGGTTCACTGTGCCGGAAACATTTTTTTCATGGAACTCAGTATTTATAGTTCGCCAAAGTATTTTATTTGTATGCCCGCCAAATATTTTAAAATTTACTCTCATCAGAGAATAAAATGTTTTTCGAAATATCATAAGTACAGTTTTTATATTTTTTAGCAACAATTTTTGCGTTTTTTTTCATTCGCTTTAGAAATAAACGGCTTGCTTCATTGTGCTCTGCTATGTATCCCATGTTCATTCAATATTCTTCGAACGGTGGAGGCTGAAACGGATTGATTGTGTGTCGCGGAATAATTTTCAGCTATTTTTGCTGCACTTGAACGTGGATCAGCCTTAACTTCTCTCACTATATTTCTTATTTCTTTTCTATTTCATTTCCCTGGCCGTGCAGATCTTTTAAAATTGTCCAATATTTTGAATTTATTGTCTTTGTCAATAATTTTTGTAACTGCACTGTGTGGTCTTTTTATTTTCATTTTTTCAATTTCCCGTAAACTTTTACCTTCACAATGCAAATTCACTATAATTGTTCGTGTTTCTGGCTCAGTTTCTTTCCTTATTTTCACGTTCCAAATCAAAATAACTCCTACAAAAATGACTTTACCAAGGATTATTGCGATTGCTATTTCCTAGAAATTAAATTGAAGTTGTATTCCGTTATAGTAAAAGATCCGTGACTTTGTTTACAGCTAGAATCTAGCAACGTTTGAACAAGTGCGCACTTGCCTACTTTTGATTCATATTTAATTGACTTTTTGTTTTTGTTCCTCTGCAAATTTTTTGTTATTTGATACATGGAATTGATTTTTTTGTATAAAGTTTTTAACAAATAAAGATTTGATATAACTCCATCAGAAATATTTTTCAATCGGTAATTTTTTTTATTGAAGCTCAAAAACAAATTTGAAAGGTTTGCACTCACTTTTGATGCTCACAGTATAGTTTATAAATCAACAAATTGCATCCATTATGCCTATGTGTACCTACTCTGCTAGCTATTATCATTTTGTATACATACATGTAATGTGTTTACCACCTATCATTTGTATATACAATTGGTTCGCACATGCGATTTATGACTAATTTGCTTAGTATGGGTACCTTTTTTCTTCAATAATTAGCGAGGTAACATGAAGTCTGCCTTAAGCCCAGCATATATTGTTCTGATTTTCAAATAAGTGTTTTTCTTGACTTGCATCATGAATCTATATGACGGATCTAAAAAAAATGCAAAATGGATCTAAAAAAAATGCAAAATTCGAACAAACTTTTAACTGTTTACATTGATTTCGTATATTATCTACCTATCCAACTTTGAATATTAAACTTTCTTACATTAACGAAACATTTTTCTATACTTTGCAAACTATCCCTGAGACCACACTCCTCATGTATGAAATTCAATCAAATAAATCTTTGTATCAATCGAAGATTCGCCCCAATCAACTTCAGTTGTTTACTTTATACGTTTATGGTGTGGAATCCATGAAGGGATTGAAGTTCGTAATAAACGTTTTTTCACAACTTATTTAGTTGTCTTAATGCATTTGACATGATAATTATTTTACCATATAGGTATTTAGTTTCGGACTTTCAAAATTGTGAAATCAACTAATTTTTCCATGTATTCCATTTCCGACGGCTCACATCAAGTCGAAAACTCACCCGAAAATTTCGCAATCTGTCCACCCAGTCCAATAAAAAAATTTCTATAATTTCTTCAACGAATCTCCAACATGCACATTTTTCTCACAACGAGCTTCACACATTTCACCAACGACCGACAGCCAAACAAAGCCATATTGTAATCATTAATCTTCGCAAAGTAATCTAACAGCACACAAAGTAATATAATTCTGTTGCACAGTCAGCGATCCTTCATCGCATCATCTCCCCCGCACCCGTCCCATTACTCGATGCAACAAAACCAGTTACCGTCCTCACACTGTTTTTTGTTGTTGCCGCCATTCCACTAAGCGAACTGAACTGATAAGATAACCAAAACCCATCGCCCAGATAGTTTCTTCCGAACAAAAGCATAGCGTTCAGTTCAGATTTCACTTTCACAAAAAAAATCCTGTTTTGTTTTCTTTGGTTGTTGTTCTCTTTTTTCCGCAACCCACCGTCTGTCTGACATGACAATTTTCCATCTTTCCCTTTTTTACTTCATTTGAACGTTGCACGCACACATGCCAAAATGGCAGATAGTACGCATACAGCCACAAAGCGCTCCAGCTCATTTATGTGTGAAATTACGACTGCATCGCATAGCAGACAGCCCCGTCTTCGACCTGAGCTATATTGAGTGGTTTTGCCCAAAGGTCGTGGTACGGAAAGAAGACGCTTTCACAAAGTAAGTTTGGCCCGAATCTCACGATTGCGAAAGTTTGATTAGATAGTTTCTTAGAAAACAGTAGATTTTGCGTCAAAATCAAGGGAAAAGAAGTTTTAATTCGGTTTAAAACAGATACAAATCGTGATATGACTTTAAGATCAACTTACAAGTTATTTTCGCTGATTTCTATTTTCATGCCATTGCAAGTCTCGCAGTAATCCAAAGCAGGTAATCCAAAATATGAATAGTTTCGTATTCGCTGCACTTTGTCACTTATTAGGACGACCGAGCCGCGGATGGGACCGCATTCCCATTACATACCGAACATAACGAACCGAATTAGAATTCTTGTTGACACGTTTACAACATACTCCAGTCGACGCAAACGTTTCTAAACAGCGCGGGGCTCGGTGGAAAACTGCTTGCATTACGGTATGTTACTGGCTGCGTCGGTTAACTTTCCCGTCGGAGCATGCTACCTCCCGTAACCTGCTCAGCCTCTTCATCATTGGCCGTATCTAACTCCAATGAACGATCGACATGCCCCGCGAAATCAAACGGGGAAAATGGGTGTGGTATGATACGGTTTGCCCTCATTGCCTGGGGAATCCGGTCCTGCGCAGTTGTCCGGACTCTAGTCGAGATAGACTGACTACGTCTGTCTTTTTCGTACGCGGTTTTCGTAATGCGCATGCCGCACTCTCGAAAGCACACTTAAGCTAAGTGCAGGCCCGACAAGTTTGTCTTCGTTTTTTTTTGTAGCTGATATAATTTTATTGCTTTGTGGGCTACGGCTGTGATTTTGTGAAAGGTAATGAAAGCAGGCGGGATGATTGGTTGCTGGCGAGAAATGGCGTCACACTACGACGATGCTAACAATGAGTGTCGGATTTCAGCTTGTAAAAGCTGGTACCTACTTTTACCCGGGATAGTGAAAGGAAAATGGCGAGAAATGCAATGGGATTGATCGTTGCCATGTAGACATTCGAATTTATATTCGACCGATGACAACGGTAGCCAAAGAGGGGCTAGGAAATGAGTTTTATTTCTGTAAAATACATACTGTACAATACATACACTATACACGGCGGAAAAGAGGGAAAGCTATGGCTTTTGCAGCTTTTTGTTGTATGTAGATACATAGATACTGCGTTGTTGAGTTTAGAATACACTTTAAATTAGGTGTGTGCTTCTGAAAAAATTAGATTCGACTTTGCGTACTACATAGCAGTTCATTTGCTTGTACTAAACAGCATTGCCAACTCCGAATGAGCACTTGAATAGCCAAGTACACAGTTCAAGTTAAATGTTGATTTTCATCCAAATTTTACAAATCATTTACTAATTAATCAAAAGCAAAAATTTTGCTAATGATTTTGCCACGGAGTTTCGAGGTAAAACTTACTACTATTACTACACTGTAATCAATTGCGCTATATAAATTCTCTATTATTTTACCAGGTTTTTAATGTCCGATGCAATAAAATAGGAGTAAAAGTTTGAAAGAGTATAAAAAAAAAAAGATTACAATTAACGAGCATCAGATAGGTTATAGTTTTTAATCCACTTCATAATGAACCAAAGCAAGTTATCTAAAATATTATATGCCCATATAAGGAGCATTCGTAGCAAATTCGATGATTTAAACGTCCATCTAACTACGAATAACATCAGTATAGGTACTCTTAATGAAATTTGTATATATCCAAATAAAGAGCATTTACACAGGGTGTTTGGTACTCGGTGGACACTTTTGTAAGGAGGCATTCCTTGATATGTTTTGAGCAAAAAATCGTTCTACAGGGTGGTCCGGTTTTCAAAATCTGCGGAGTTACAGGGTGGCCAAGAAAAGTTTTTCGGACCTGTACCCTGACTAACTTAAATTGTAATATCTTGAAAAAATCATAACGCAAAGTTTTATTGCTTGTTTTTTATGGAATTGAATTAGCTACTTTTAATTTGATGTGACATTCTAAATTGTTACTGTACCTGATTTTGAGATATTAACTTCAAAATACAAATTTTTGGCACCTCTACCCCGAAAATTTTGTGTTCAATGTTGTTTTTTCTCAGAAAACCTCATGAAACGATGCCATTTTAATTTAATATTTTTATAGACCATATAATGGGCTACAAAAATGCATTCATATTTATGACTAAAGTTTTACCGTTTCGCAAGTAGTAAGCGAAAATACATATCGCTTAAAAACTGAATATGCCATAAGAGCCGTTTATTTTGAAAGTGGCATAAGTCACTTTTTCAAAAAAATCAAGTTAATGATAACATCAAATACAATTTAACGGTATCTCTTCAAAAAAAAAAAATTTAAATCAATTTGTTCAGAACTATTAAAATTTTGTTCGAGAGAAGTTTTGCTAATTAATGGTATAACAAACATGTTTATTTTGAAAGTGGCGTAAGTCACTGTACTCAGAAATGAATTGCGGGGCTTAGTGGGGAAGAGAAAGAAAAAGTTTTGATTAGTTGACACATTTTCATAAGTGAGAAAAGATAGTGCAGTTTTGTAGTTACATTATAGTGATATATAATGCAGTACACATCATTAGCATTATTAAAATTATTTTTATATGATGTTATCAGATAGTGAATCAGGTAAAACATACTTGTTTTAGTTATAAAATTCCAATGCACATTATTATTTTATAGAAATATTCCGCGTAATGCGAAAAAGCGTTAACGTTAGAAAAATACATATGAGAGTGATTTCATGATGGAGAAATAACTTCTATGGAGTCATTAGAAAAACAAACCAACACAACACAGAGAACAGAAAGTCATCGTGCACAAAAAAGAGGATGCAGAAACGAGAAAAATTATACTCAAAACCTTAATAAGCATAAAGAAATAGCGGTGAAAAGTATGTAACAGCAAACTCCAAAAATATTTTTCCCAATAAAATTGCAGTTAAGTCTTGTTGTTTGAAAAATTGTGGCGATCAAATAAGTTCGTTTGATCGACAACTTATTTTTGATAAATTTTGGAAGTTAGCAAACTTCGGGAAGCAAAATTTGTTTCTAAATACTATAGTTAAGCGTGAAATACCCAAAAAGAGAAGATCTAGGAGTTACAAATCGAAACCAAGACAATGCCAATTTAAATATTATTTGACATGTAAAAATTCAAGTGAGTTGGTTTGTAAAAAATTCTTTCTGGATACTTTCTATATCTCATAAGGACGACTAGCTCGAGCTCTTACATAAGATGTTCCTGGAGAAGATTTGCGTGGGAAATTTGAAAATTCCAGGTGAAAAGCGGAAGAATCTCTTAAAAAAGCTATCAAAGATCATATTTAAAGCTTCCCTGCCTTTCCTAGCCATTACACAAAGTGTCATAGTCCCCACAGAAAATATTTAAGTTCAGATCTAAATATTAGGAAAATGTATAATCTCTATCTTGAAAAGTGTAAAAATGATAAACAACAACATGTTAACGAGTGGATATAATTAAGATTTTACCATGATATTCCCTATAAAATGTTTTATAAACTAACTTTAGATGAAAGAGATAAATTTCTAATATTGGATTTATCACCAAAAAGACTAAGATTTAGGCGTTATTCACAA
Source organism: Nemotelus pantherinus (assembly GCA_963978885.1). NCBI lineage: Eukaryota > Metazoa > Arthropoda > Insecta > Diptera > Stratiomyidae > Nemotelus > Nemotelus pantherinus. The sequence continues at coordinate 216,720,907 of OZ022264.1, forward strand.
ATAGAAATGACACCTAATACGCTGGTCCTCGTCCTGCTACTTTAGCAAAATCTAAAGACATGATGGATTTGCTACATTATGCACCCCCAATATACCACAGTTATTTTAAAAATCTGAAACAAAATATGATTTCCGAGGACTTAATAACACATATTAATGACGACGGTTAAATTGAACTGATGCAATTTCATATGAAATACGTTATAGCTATGAATAACTTTTACTTATGTTTTGAAATGTACTAATTATTTTTGTATTTTATGAATACTAAAATAATTTTTGTTGTTGAATAAACCTTTATATGAAATACATAATATACTTTATTATTATTATTTATTTGATTTATTCATCAATAATCTTCCATCACTGTCTTTTCAAAACATCACTTTAGTCAAAAATACATCGAACAAAATTAATACAAGTCAGTAGTTTTTCTAAACTATTTATTTTGAAAGTGGCATAAGTCACTTTCCGTAATGAAAAATGGTGATTTTTCAATGACTATACTAAATTATTTACTCTGAGAACAAATATAAGTATCCATAGGTAACAAATACAAGTAAATCTTCTCGATAGTTGGCACCTATATTTTTAAACATGTTAAAACGCAAAACCTTAATTATCTCAATTTAAAAACAAAGTGACTTATGCCACTTTCAAAATAAAGTGGCCCTCGTTTTCGATTTACACTCTTTGCTTGAACTGAAAGAATTTAATAATGTTTTTTATGCTTTATTTCAAAATGTTTGAGCTATAGTAAATGTTCGAAATGGCCACCTTAATTTTGAGTAAACGCTAAAGCTTGTTTCGCAAGCGTTCTTTTCATATTCATACTTCTCAGCTGCTGCCTCACTTCTGTTGCAGCCGCATCGATCCTGGTATTTAGGTCTTCCAATGTTGATACTTCCCTTATGTACACAAGGACCTTCATCAGTCCCCATACAAAAAAATCCATAATTGTTAGATCAGGAGATCTCGCAGGCCAGTGTATTGGTCCAGTTCTACCGATCCAGCGATTGGTATAATTGGAATTCAACCAATCTCTGACTGGTCGGCCATAAGGAGCTGGAGCACAATCGTGTTGGTAAAACATGGAAGCCAATGGTTACAGCGAAATATCTTCCAATAAGTCCTGCAGATCATGTCTTAAAAAATGCAAATAAAATGCTTCGCATTTCATTAAGTTTATTCAAACGAAAGCTTTCGCTCACAGACTATGCTGTGCTTTTTTCAGGCGCTGCACTCTAAGAAAGAGCTATGCCTCATGAGCCATGAGGCATTTTGCCCATCTCTAGTACATAATAGGCGCGTTTTTTTGCTCCTCTATCCAGCGGAGAGTAGAATGAGAGTAGAGTAGACGCATTGAAAACAACAATAACACTCCTACACCAGTGAATTCACTGGTGTAGGAGTGTTGTTGTTTTCAATGCGTCTACTCTACTCTCATTCTACTCTCCGCTGGATAGAGGAGCAAAAAAACGCGCCTAATATCTGCATATTCTTCATTAGTGTAGTGAGCCATTTTGAATTTATTTTTGAAATTTTAGTAATATCTTGTAGTTCGAGTAATGTACCGAAACTGACAAAAATTTGAAAGTGGTTCTGTTTTTCTAGGGTCTTAATTTTTTTACGTATCCCATTAATAAAGGCGAAGAACTGTACCCAATTTTACCTTTAACATCCAGGTATGTGCTTCAATTATGTTAAAACTAATTTTAATTTAGTTTATTTTATTGATAGTATAAAAAGTAATTAATGGGCAGTAAAAATACTTAAGTGTAAATAACAATTTAAACTTTTCTTTTTAACGAGGGCTACTTTACGGCATATTTACTTTTTAAGCGATATGTATTTTCGCTTACTTCTTGCGAAATGGTAAAATCTAAGTCATAAATATGTATGCAACTTTTGTAGCCAACAATATGGCCTATAAAAAAATAAAAGTAAAATGGCATCTTTTGATGAGATTTTCTGAGAAAAACGACGGGTAGAAGTGCCAGAATTTTGTGTTTTGAAGTTAATATCTCAAAATCAGGTACAGTTACAATTTAGAATGTTATATCAAATTAAAGGTAATTCAGTTCCATATAAAAACAAGCAATAAAACTTTGCGTTATGATTATTAGTTTTCAAGATATAATGATTTAAGTGATTTTGAAAACCGGACCACCCTGTAGAATGATTTTTTGCTCAAAATATATCAAGGAATGCCTCCTAACAAAAGTGTCCACCGAGTACCAAACACTCTGTACACGGATACAACTAGCCACTTCTGCTGCAGAAAAGTGGGCCGTGGAGGGTGTACAGCAATATTTGTAAAATCAAGTATAGG